>CAJVQA010000834.1:0-29596 GCA_910591915.1 Cetraspora pellucida | reverse complement strand
TTTTGGTAACAATTGAATATAATACTGAAAAGTTTTATTAGTAATATATATTTTTTTTATATATAAAATTTTATTTGTTAGGAAAATCATATGACAAATGATCTACATCACCCCTACCCTTAATAGCTGATAAAATTGTAGTATCATTATTGACATTAAAGTCATCATGAATGATAAGATGCAAATTAGTAGCTAATGCTTGTTGTATTCATCTTTTTACTTTGTTTTATGTTGCTTTTTGAATTGATGAATTTGTTAAAAAAAAATAAACTAATATAATTCTAAATTTGTAATCATGTTTAAAAAAAACATCAAGTGTGATAGCATCACCATTGTAAATAAGTATGTTGTAAGTATAAGATTGGATGTAGTTTTGAACTATGATACATGTTTCTTCTTTTGATGTTGTAAAGTTGGTCCAATAGTATGTGTAGTGTTGTGTATTAAAAAATTTATTAGATATTTTATCTAAAATTTTTGTTTTAGTAAGACTTACTATATGTAAGTTGTGTGTTAGATAGTATTCTTCCCATAATAGTCTTTTTTCTTTAAGGTTATATCTTTGTACATTGTATATTGCAATTCTAAGTTAAAGAAAAAAATTAGTTATAAGATTTTTATATAATAATAGTAATGATATAGTTGAGGCTTGTATATGATGTATTGTTTGATAAGGTAATAAGACTGTTTCAGATTTAATATAAAACTAATAATCTAAGTGTGTTGGTATAGAAAAGACTAATGTTGATATAGTTGATTTAAGTTGAATATTTGGATAGTGCCAAATGGCTTGAACTGATAAGATAAAATGATTAGATAAAGGTTTGGGTTCTGATAGAAAGTAGACATAAGCTTCACTATAATCATTCTTAATAAAGATAGTTAATATGTAGCTATATAAGTTATCAAATGAGTAGCCAAAGCTGTGAATGTATTGTAAAAAGGTAATAATAGTTTGAGAATAAGAAAGCAATAGTATATGATTGTAAAATAGGAATTTATTGTAGCAGATATTAAATTGAATATTGTTATAGTATTATTTAGCTATAGTAGTTTTATCATAGCTATTTAAAATATTTTCTAATAATTGAGAATAGGTGTTATCTAGTTCATTATCCTTTATAATTAAATTAGTATCTAATGTATTATTGTTTATTAAAAAGAATTTAGAAGGAATAGGTATAGATGGATAGTAGGTATAACCTGATAGTTGTGGAAAGAAGTAATCAGGTAAGGGCTGAGACATATATGGTAGATGTATATAGCATTCACTATAGTCAAGTTTGATTGCTAATCTAAATGCATAGTTAAAATTGTTATATTGTGTAAAGTTATATTAATAAATGTGTTTAAGAAAGAAGTTGAGTGTTTGTGAATATGGAAGTAGAGATAGATTTAAATATGTTAGTCATTGATTATAGCATGAGTCTGGATCATATAATGTATTGTAAATAGGTTCTTGCAGAACTTTCTTGGTGTTTGATAATGAAATATAATTCAAAGAAATAAAAAATTCTTCTGTAGATTTGCTTACCATATGCTTAGCTCTTACAGCTGCAAAGAGTGCTATAGCCTGCTCTGTATATTGAGCCTGGCTATCATTAACTTGGTTCTCTGTATAAATAAACTTAACCACCTGTTCACTTACATTATTCTTTTCTGAAAATGGCCTATGTTCAATAGAGGACATTATAATTTCAGAAGCAATAGTTGCATTTATAAGTTTTACAGAAGATTTAATTAAAAAGAATTATAAGAATGAGTAATTGTAGTTTCTTGTTGAAGAGTTTCTGCATAGGATAATTTTCTTTAGTTTTGTTATTATCTTTGCTAGATTTTAAATTAAAGAAAAGATCATTTTTAAATTTTTTAAAAGACTAAAATTTGATTTTAAATTTGTCTTGAAGTATTTTTTGAACTTGTAGATAAATTGTAGTTTTGTATATTTTAAGAATTTCTGGTATTGAGATCATTGGTTGTTTGAAAATATGGAAGTAAGTAATTACTTAGACAAGAAAATATGTATTAACTGGTTTTATTGTAATTTTGTTAATGGCCTGTTGTTCATTAAGATTATTAATTTTATTATTCTCAGCAGCAGCTCAAAGAAATGCATAAAAGTAAGAATAAAAATAGAAACTATGATGTTTAGGATTTTCAATAGTATTATTGTTATCAGAAAAGTAAATTTTGCTTTATCAGCAAGTTTTTGAAGCAAAGGTAAAGGTATAATGTTTTGAAAGATAGCATGATGTTTTTGGTCTTTTGCAAAGATAAAAAAATCAAGATTTGGCTGAGTTCATTTAACTAAGTTATTATTTGATGAAGTAGCAGGAAATTTTTTAAAAGATAAATTAAAGAAGTTGGTAGACAAGTTTTCAAAGTTATGTTCAGTATTAGGAAGAAGAATAGTATATAGATTAACTTTGCTATATAAAAGGATATAAATATGAAATAGAGCAGCTTTTGTACAAAGTAGTGATTGTTTTCTAAGAGAGTTGATTAAAGTTATTTTAAAATCTGAAGAAAGTAGTCTCTTGCATAATTTTGCAAGTTTAATAATAATTTCATATTTAATATAATTGAAGGTTTTAGTTTCATTAATGTTAATAAATTGTTTTTTGTAATTAGCAAAAAAAGATTTAAATCATGATTCAAAATCAGGTCTGTATTTTTTAAGTAAAGAAATATGAAAGGTTTGTTGAAATTCTTGTTTAGGAATATTAAGTAAGATATTGATATTGTATTTTTCATCATTTTGTATTTTAAACAGAGGTTGATTAATAGCATTTTCACTAATAAAATAATGAAGTGAAAAGTATATTAGTAAAATATTAACTGTTTTAAAGAACTTAGTAAGGTCAATTGTTTATATTCATTCTGTAAATAGAAATGAATTCTTGCCAAAGCTTGGTAAAACTTGCATTAAATACCAAAGTAGTAGAAATATGTTGTGAAGTCAGTACTAGGATTGGGGTGAACTCTATAAGGGCACAGCAGTTTAATAATACACCTTAACCACCAGTGTTGGTTTCAGCTATAGTGATATCAGGTTAGCTGTAAGAATAGAATACAAAAGATTTTAGAAGATTTAGTACAAGGTCAAAGGTTCTTTTTGTAAATAAACTGCTTTAAAGACTTAGTAACTATAGCATATTTTCACTAGCATCAGCTGAGGTCATTAGTAGGCAGAGATAAATAGGTAAATATAAAAACTAGAATAGTTAAATAAAGAATCTACAAGCAGGTTTCAGGTATAGCAACTAGTGTTAAACCTTCGAGCAGACTACTTAAATTAGACAATGACTAAAGTTGTACAAGTGGCTAGTTATATACTTTTTTTATAGTTGCTCCCTATGGTTGTAAAACATCTATTAGCAAAATATACTACCAATAAAATCCTAGATTACAAGTATTCATTTTAATATTTAAAAAAAAAAAAGTATTTAAATAATAGTTTGTGAAGCTATTTTGATAGATATGTTGTAGTTATAAATTATTTCAATTAAGGCTTTAGGTATAAGGCTTTTAAGAGTAAGGTTAAGATAAAAAAAGTTTGCTTAAAATAGTATTCAGTTGAATAAAAAATGGTTTTAAATTTTGCAAGTTCATGTAGTTAACTAGTAGATAAGTTAAGGTTTGCTTTAAATAAAATATGCTAAATTAATGAGTTAATAATATTTATAATAAAAAATAAATTAGAGCAAATAAACCAATATAAATAAGAGTCAGAAAGATTGCACTGAAAGCAGTTAACATTTGTAAATATTATGAATAGATATTGTGAAAAGAAAAGTATATAGATAATTGATTTAAAAAGATTTTAATTTTAAAGGTTATAGATTGGTTAAGTTTAAAGCTAATAAAGTTAGATGAAAGTTTTTGATTATAATTAAGGTATAGTCATGTGAATTTCTAGTATATATAGTAGTTAATATAAGCTCATTCATTGTTTTTTTTTATGAAGACCATATTGCCAGTATATGTGCTTTACAAGTATTTTTAACAAAATGTCTGATAGAAAGTTTGACAAGATTTTGTTTCCATTATAAAATATAAAAAGAATTGTAAATATTTGCATATTGGAAGTTTAAAAGTAAAGAAAAGATGTGTTGTTTTGCTAAAAAGTTAGCTATGTTATTAAAGATATTATTTGTATAAGCTTGAACTTTGTAAAAGTTGATATTTAGATTAAAGAATTTAATAATATTAAGAAGTATATGCCATAAAGACCATACATTAAATTTAAAAAATTTGTTAGAATTATTAAGTTAAGTAGAAAGTTTGTAAAATTTAAAGATAACAGATTGTGAATTAGTATAAATTTAAAGTGTTACATTACAAAATACAGTTGAAATTGCTAATAAAATAGAAAAGAGCTCTGCCTTGTAGGCTAATGGTCAAAGATAAATTTTAGTTAAGAATTTGTAAAGAATTTGGTTATTACTATTAATTTGAACTTATCTAATACCTATTAAGCTTTGTTTAGTTCCAATATTAGCCACTGATCCACCTATATAAAAAATAAATTTCTTATATGACAGATTGTTTTGAAAAATTTCCTCAAGTTTGTTTAAATATTCATTAGATTTAAAAATTTTTGTAATAGTTAAATTTGATATGTTGATAGTAGAATGGTTATATGGGATTTGTGAAGGATGTTTAATTGCTATTAAGTAAATAAGGTCTAGATAGTTAGCATTAAGTTTGAGTTTAGAGGTTTTTCTTTTCAAAAAGCTAGTACAAATAGTTGCTAATATATTAATTGTGCATATTCGATTAATTCTATTTGAGTTGAGATAACATCCAATATATGGTATGCAATTTAGATCTGAAAAAGGATAATAATGATTATGTTTTAAATTGATAATAGCATTCTAGTGTAAGATAGAGAACTGATTTGTATTTAGGAGATATTTGCAAATTTTGCCAATAATAATCTCTTCATTATTGTCATTATATATAAGTAACTATGGTTTAAGTTTTTTCTTAATAAGTAAAGTGTTATATGCAAAGCATTAACTTTAGATAGTTAAAAATAAGATAGAATTAGACAGTATAGTCTGTTAGACAAAATTATATCTTCTAGATAAGTAAACCAAAGAGGCTGCCTTTTTTTGATTAGGTGATAAAGTTTGTATGAAAGATAATACTATTTAAGTAGAATACTATTATCTGTAGAGATTGGAACTGTCTAAAATTTTTCTTAATTGTTTAATTGTTTAATCATTTAATCATTTAATTTGGCCGACATTAAAATAATTCTGACCCATGACCAACATAATTCTGCCTGGAACTATGAAGCAATTTTTAAATGGTTAAATGGTTTCAATCCCTAATTATCTGTAGTATATAATTATTCTAAATAGAGTATGTTGTTTTTTTAAAGTTGTTTTCTAAAAGTATTGTATTTGGAATGCTGAATAAATATAGATTCTAATAGTTAATAACTATTATAAATTGTATTAGGCTACAAAACATTAGAATTTGCTAAAATTAAAATATTCAGATGCTAAAAAGTTAAATAATTTTGAAGTTAAGTGTAAATTTGTTAGGTTTATCTATAAGTGGTTGGTTGTGCTAAAGAATGTTAGTAGCAAACTAGAGGTTGTTTTGGAATTGCTGTAATCTAATTTTTGTAAAGATGCTGAGTGTTTCTAGGTTGTTAATTCTTTGTTAAAAGCAGGATACATAATGTTGTAACTGGATGTTCTAAATATTATATACATTATATATATGAGGGTTTAGCATAGTACTGTTAGGACTAGTACAAGAAAGTTTGGCTTTATGTTTAATTATAGTAATATATTTAGATAACATGTTGTCATAGATAGAGCATTTATGAATTATGTTATGTAATTTGTATTTAATAATAAGAATAATTATAGTATTAGTAATATATATAGCTTGTTTGTTTGTAATTTTTTTGATGTCTATAATATTGATAAGTTAAATTGTTTTATTATAAATTAATTGACTTTGTTTTGTATAAAAGTTATTAAGAATAAACTAGCATCCTAAAAATTTAAATAGCTGGTTGGCAGAAATAGATGTAAGTAATGAATTAAAGAAGTAAATAGAAGCTGTAGATAAGATGTTTGTAATAAGAATTAATTTAGTTAAATTAATTTGTATGTTAGCTATATAGTAAAAGAAGGTGGCTGTAGCAATAATTGTTTGTAATTTTTTTTTGAATTTGGCTATTCAAAGTGTATCATCCATATATACTAATATAAATACTGAGGTTTGAAGTTGTTAAAACTTTGGCTAAAGCAAACTATTGTTCTATTTTGTTGCCAAAATGTATTCTAAGAAGTCCAAGGCTATTTTGTTAATAATAGTAGATTCTTTAGAATAAAGAAGTTATAGTTTTTCCTTAGTCAATGCTATTTTTAACATTGTATAAGTTAATAAGACTTAAATTTGCAATAATTCAGTTATATTAAGTAGTAAGAAAGTTGATAAAAATGTTAATAAAATTGGATGGCATGTGTAGACATAGTAAGAATTTGGTAAAAACTGTTAGGTTTACAGAGTCATAAGCTTTGCTTATGTTTTGAAATAGAAGCCAAAGCTGTTTAGAATTACAAGAAACTTTTTTAATAATATTGTTAAGAATGTGTATAAGAATAGTTATGCTATTGCCAGGTAGAACTATATAGTTAAAGTGTAATAAAATTTTATGATGAGTAAAAATATAGTTAAGTCAGTTAGTAAGGAGTTTGATATAAAGGTTTTTAACATGTTCAAGCAAATTAATAGGTCTGGTATTAGTTAGATTGTTATTAAAAATAGACTTTTTGAAAATAAGAAAAATTCTTTCTTTTTTTCATTAGTTTGGAATTTGTTTAGATGTAAGACAGCAGTTAAAAAAAGCTATGATTGTATTAAAAAATAGTGTTCTAGCATGTTTAAGCATTTTATAGCTAATGCCTAATAACCCACATACTTTGTTGTTAGAGAGTTGGCTGATAATTTTAAAAACTTCTATTGAAGAGAATTTATTAAGTGCTGTTTGATACCATGTAGAATCAATATTAGATTTAGATTGGTATTTTTGTTGCTACATTGTGTTGAATAATTGTGATTGAATATTTCTAGAAGCTGTTTAGTTATTAAAGTGTTGTTAAATATGCTATTTGATAAATATTAGTTTAGTAATAATATTATTTTGTTTTTTGATATTCTCAAATTTAACAGGATCTTTGTATCAATTAAGTATACTATTAATCATTAATATTGAAGTAATTTAAGTTACTACATCTTTTGTCTATGTTATTATTAATTTGTTCTTTTATATTTTTGATGTTTTCCAGATTATATATATGATAGAGTGTTTTTTATTCAGTATTGGCTGCAGTTATCCATTCAGATAAAAGATTAGAATCATAGGGCAAAGCAGGTATATTAAGATAATAAAGAGAGTTAAGCTGATCAATATTTTGGTTGTAAAATGTAAACATTAAAGTTTGGTTTTGAATTAAGCTTTGATCTGTCTTATAATGTTGCCAAGTTTTTTAAGACATAAATATAGTTTAGATGTTTTGAAAAAAAAAATGTGTTGAAAATTATAAACAGTAAAATTTTTGTTAGAAATATGTTACAGAGCAGTTGCAATAATGCTTTTTTGAATTTTGTGCTATAAGGCTTTAAGTGATTCTATAATGTTGGTTGTAAAAGAAGTCTTGTTAGCTTAAAGATTAGATATAACTTGATTAGCAAAAGCTTGCCAATAGTCTTAGTTTATTTGTTTGTAAACAAAAACTCTTTATTTAGTTTTAATAGCTGATTATCATTTTCTAGTAATAGCATAAGAGAATTTCTATGATAATATTAATATTTTGTAATTACTGAATGTACTTTAGTTAGCATTATCTGTATAATAAGAAGTTAAGTATTGAATAATAGAATGATTAGCCCAGATATAGTCAATGCAACTACTGTATCTGCTACTATGTCAAGTGAAAGTTAAGAATTATGTATATTTGGCTAAATTATACATATTGTTATATTGGAGAAAATAAATAAGTTTAAGTTTGATTAATAATAATTGTAGATTATTAAAAACATTAAAATCATTAACAATTATTGGTTGTATGTTTTTAGTATTTGCTTCTTGAATCTATTGTATAATATTATTTTAAATAAGAAGTCTAAGTTGAAGATCATCACTAGTTAAATAGACTGAAATAATGTGAAATTTAAAGTTATACTTAAAGAAGAGATTTATAGCAATAATATAATCAGAAAATTGAAGTGTTTTGTAAACATGTGATTTTAAATATTTTTGAATTATAATTGCTATTCTAGCTTTACAGCTATTAATACAGAATTAGTAATAAGTAAACTACTAGGATCTAGAAAATTTAGTATCTGTATTGTCTTGTGCAATTTTAGTTTTTGTAATGCTAGCTATGTTAATGTTATGAGATAAACAATAATTCTTTCAAACTTGTTGTTTTAGATTATCATTGTATCCTCATGTGTTGTGTATACATATTAATAAATATAATGGTTTGTATAAGGTAGATGTAGATGTTTCATCTATTGGTAAGTAGATGGTAGGTAGTATGTTAGAAATGTTAAAAAGTATAAGTTAAGAAAGAGTCTCAGATCTATCGACTGTATGATTAAATATAAAAATAACTAGTGTAGTATGTTAGAAATATTAAAGAATATAAGTTAAAAAAGAGTCTCAGATCTATCAACTATATGATTAGATATAATAGTAACTAGTATAGTATGTTAGAAATATTAAAGAATATAAGTTAAGAAAGAGTCTTAGATCTATCAACTATATGATTAGATATAAAAGTAACTAGTATAGATAAAAATTTAGAAAATAAGTCTGTAAGAAACAATTGATCAAATAAGACTGAGTGAATATTGAATAAAGTATTGTTAGATATTGTTAGTAAAAGTTGATGTTTGTATATTTTATATTGAAAAGGTTAAATAGGATAATGTTCATACAAAGTAGAATTAGAAAGGTTAGTATACATATATAGCTTAGTTTTGTTTTGATTAATAGATATTTTAAAGTTATTTTTGAAAAAGTGTTTTCAAAAATAGAATAAGAAGTTTTCAAGTATTATAGAATTATATATAATAGGTAAGTTGTGTAATTGTAGAAATTTGTTGTAGCATGTGCCTGTTTTTGCAGAAGATAAAGTGTTAGAACCAGAAACTTAAGAAGTTGAGTTGTCTTTTACAGAATCATTCATTATTTGAAGCTTAGCTTATATAGCTGTAAAAAATATTATAGCCTGTTTTGTATATTGAATATGACTATCATTAATTTGGTTCTTTATATAAATAGACTTTACCACCTGCCTACTTACATCATTTTTCTTATTAACTACTATGAATATCTTTTTTAATAAGATGACAGCTGCTTCTATAAGTTTTGTAAAAGACAAGTTTACTGAAAAAAAGTTTTTTTAAAGAAAAGAATCTTTTTAATTAAAGATGAAGTTGTATATATCATTTTGAATTTGTTTTGTAACAGTTTATCTGCTTCCAAATAAGCTGTTTTTTTGAAAAATTTGTTGGTTTAAGAATAAGTAAAAGACTTATATTGAGAGTTATAAAATGTTAAAACTCTTTCAAGAAAGTTAGTACAATAGGCTTGGAAGTAAGAAGATTTATTATTTGTTATTTGTTGAGTTTGTTAATATTATAATTTTGTGTTACAGTATTTTGAAAATATAATATAATAACTACTAATTATATAATATGCTATACTAACAATTCTTTCTAACAATTACTTAGATCAATTTAGTACTAAAAGTAGATTGAAGACTTTGGCTTTAAAGTAGATAATATTCTTAGTTTTATATTAAGTAAACTTGCTATTAACAAAGCTTAAATATATAATATACTGAGAGCAAGCAAAACTTAAGTAGTTTTTGCTTTAGGTTAAACTTTTTGTCTAGTAGACTTGCTCACATATTTAGTATCCAAACTGGAAAAATATTCTAGAAGTAAGTAGAGACAAAATTAGTTTTCTGGTTAAGAATATTAGAAGCAGAAGAAGAAAAAAACAACTAGAAAAACTCTCTTTAACTTGGATCCTTGTAACAACAATATATTTACACTTTCTTCTTTTTTTAGATTCTTTTTTTCAAAAAGTAAGAATTTGGCTTACTTTTATCAAAAAATTAACATTGTGCATTACTTTTTTTTGTAGCTATATGCTTGTTTAGACATGGTAAATAAGGAATACAACAAATACATAAGTTAGCCAATTACATGAAACAGATTAAAAAAGAATTTAAATTAGAAAAACTAAAAATATATTAAAATATGCATATATTCTAAGACTATATGCATGATATTTTTTAAAAAAATAGGTACAAAGATTTATGAAGAATTGGACTGCTTAAGTGTACTTTAAACTTTGGCATAGTACTCCAACTACTTGAAGATTTCTCTATATGAAAAGTGCCTAACTCAAACTCTGTCTTACAAATAAATACAGTTTTTATTCTGGTTAAGAGTATCTAGTTTTTAGAGAATATAAAAGATCTAAACAATTGGTGCCCAATCTTATTAGTAAATTGTAATGCCAATATCTTCATAAAAATAATAGCAAATAGGATTAATATAATTTTTAAGAAAGTTATTTCCAATTACCAACAAGGATTTGTTTCTGAAAGGTTAATAACAGATACAGTTATGAATATAATCATTATATTAAAAATCAGTCAGACTACTCTAAACAATATTGGATGCTTTTAATAGATTAGCAAAAGATATTTGATAAAATAAACTATAACTTTCTGAATTTGGTTCTAAAAAAGATGAACTTTGACAAAAAAATAACCAAATTGATAGCCAACCTTTTTTCAAACCAAATGGCATATATTATAGATAGCAATGCTTTGTCTGAATCTTTTAAAGTAAAAAGAGATATACAACAAGAGAGTCTTTTTTCTTTTTTATTATATATGCTTGCTTTTAAATTATTATTTATACAACTTGAAAGAAACATTTAAGGAATTTCTTTAAAAAACCAGTTCTTTAAATTGTTAGTCTATGCAAATAACTTAACAATAAAAATAAGTTTATTATTAGACTAAACTAACAATATACAACTTTTTGAAATTTATAAAGCTGTTTTTAATGCAAAAATTAACAAAAACAAAACCAAATTAATGTTATTTACAAGTATGGCCTATAAGGTTAAGCTTGAAAATAAATTCCAATTCACTAAAATTACAAAACAGAAGATATTAACAATTCTTAGTTACAAAATAAATACAAAGAGCATTTCTAAAAAAGATTTGTAGATAACAACAATTATTAGAATAAAAAAGATATTAAAGAAACAATCTAATCAAAATTTCTCTTTTAAAATAAAAATCATTTTAGCTTAAGTACTTATATTTTTATAAATTTGGTATACAGCATATCTAACTTTTTTAAACAAAAAATAAATTGCAAAAATCAACAGACTCATGATATTTTGAATTAAAAAAAATTCTAAAATGTTAACTAGATATTCTATATTTCAAAAATTACTTGAACAAAATGGTCTTCAAGCTTTAATAGTAGGAGACATGCTAGATGCTAAACTAATTTTAGTATAAAAAAAGCTTCTTATTAGCAACTTCATATGAGATAAATACAAACAAAAAAAAATTGCAAAAACTCTACTTGAAAAAAGAAATATATCAATAAATCAGATACTGAAAACAGATATAATTAGATCAAAAGCCTGGTCAAAAAAATAGAAATCATATCTTTTGGTTTAAAAAAAAGCCAAAAGCAAAGTTATTGCAACAACAAACTAGTTATAAAAGCTTAAAGATATTAGAATAAAAAAACTTATTAGAGAAGAACTTTCAGTCAAAAAAATTGTAAAAATTTTAAGAAAAAGACTAGTACCTAAATTTTTAGTTCTAACTAACGCTCAAAGAAATACTTGTCAAAAAAACAGCTAACAAGAAAAAAGACATTTTATAATGCCTTTTTCATAAAGCATTATTACTAGAATACTAATTATAGTATATAAGCTTCTTTATTTTAAGAACCTGCTTCTGATATAATAATAAGCTTCAAACAACTAAGCATTTTATATTCAAATGCAAAGTTAGCAAAAAATTTGAAAACAAACCTATAAGCTCTTAAAAGCTAACCAAACTAAGGCTTTTCTAGTTTTTATAAAAAAAATTTTTATAGCAACAAAAATTATAAACTATAAAAGCAAACAAGCTACTTTTTAGTTGCATACAAATATAATATATGAAATATGATGCACCTACACCTCTTTTAAATAGAAAGATAGTAACATCTCAAGCAGAATTCTACTCTTATTAATAATTAAATACTTTTATAAAGATATATATACTTTGCACTATAATTTAAAAAACTCTTCTTAAAAATATATATATATATATATATAATGTTTTTAATAATTTGTTTTTAATAAAAGAATGCCATATATATTTCTAGATATTAATATCAAAAATAATAAAAAAAATAATAAAAATAAAATATAAAAAGTTTTAAAAAATTTAGTATAAGATCAAAAAGTTTTTTTTTTCTTTTTAACAATCCTGCTAAGATCTTTCTTCATATTTTTTATATTTTTTTTGAATTAATGTTTTCAATATTTAAGGATCACTAAATCTAAACCTCTCCTGGTTTGTACTTTAAACTTTTTAGAATTGATTGTTATACCAACTTTTGCTAAGATCAGAAGGCTTTACCAAGTTTTATATAAAACTAGCTGTTATCATGAGTTTATATAATATCTTTTATTATTAGACTTTCAGTTTCACATTACATCTCATAACTTCAGTTATTCTAAATCAAACTCTAACTCATATTCATCACTATGTGGCTTCTTAATTGCAGATCACTTGGCATTTCTAAAAATAAGTTTGTTCTTAGACATCTCATGTTTTTAGTGTTGCAGTAGTGCAGTTCTTTATTTTAGAAATATATCTTTACAATTATCATCATTAGGATTGAATTAGCAGTCTTATGATTTGTAACCTCAGTGCATAACTATTATGCTATTGACCCTAGAGGTTAATCAAAAGTTTTTTATATAAGTAAATTATTTTAAAAACTTAATAATTATAATATATATGTACTAGTATCAACCAGAGTATTGAAGGCATAATAATATAGTAAATTAGTTATATTGTCAATTTCCAAGTGACAAACAGATCTGAAGTTCAAATTTCAGTATTAACAAAAATTTGAAATTCTTTTTATATTATAATTAACTGTCTTTCATTATTAATTAGGATCAAATATCTGTTATTTATATTATGTCAGCATAACTGAAAGATCATATAGCATTTATGTAATAGTTGTATCCTGTATAAAAGAACACAAACTGGTTCTAAGTAGTATGAATTTATAATAAGTTTCTATAGTTATGTAAATTACAGAAATCAGAAAAATGAAAGTTTACTTGAAAGATCTAAGTAGAACGATAGTCTAAACTTTTAATGATATTACTATAAAGACTAGACCTATGAAATGGAACTAGAACTTGTAAAGCTAAATGAAGACAAGTTAGTTTTTTAAAAGAAACTGTTATAACCAACTAGGCCACTAGGATTTATTCTAAAAAAAAAGATTAGATGCTAAAAGAACATGTAAATTAAAGTTATAATTGTATTTATTTTTTCAAACTATTTAAACTAAAAACCTGATGAAACTTGAATTAAATATTAAAATAATAAGGATATGTTGTAAAATAATTATTAAAATTGAGATGAACTTTACAAGAGCATAGCAGTTTAATAATACATCTTGATTATAAGTGTTGGTTTCAGTTATAGCATTACTGAATTAACTATAAGAATGAGATACAGAAGATTCTGAAAGGTTTATTACAAGGTTAAAGGTTTCTTATATAAGTAAATTGCTTTAAAGACTTAATAACTATGACATATTTTCATTAGTATTGACTGGAATCATTGATAAGTATAAGTAGATAAGTAGATATAGAAACTAGAATATTTAAATAAGAAACTTATAAGTAGGTTTTAAGTATAATAGCTAATATAAAACCTTCAGACAGACTAATTAAATTAGATAATGACTAAAGTTGTATAAGTAGCTAGTTGTACACTTTTTTTATATTTGTTCTCTGTAGTTGTAATGCAACTATTAGCTGAATGTACTATCAAAAAAATCCTGAGTTACAAATACTCATCTTAATATTTAAAAAAAAACAACCAGAGCATTGGTAGATGTAAATAGATAGATAGATACTACTATTAATAAAATTTCTAATTACAAGTACTCATCTTAATATTTAAAAAAAATAAAATAAAATAAAGAAAATATTGATTTTTTAAATATAAAAAAATTTATATAATTTTTATTTGCCTTATTATATTATATTATTATTATTAAAATATATTTAATATTTATCAGTATTATTTTACCAAAAATTATATTACAAACAACTTAGTTTACTAACAATTAACTTATAGCATAAATCAAATATTTATAACTCTAACATAACTACCAAGACCAATTATGCAATTGATATTTAGAATTTTTAATTACAGGATTCTATTAAAAATGCATAACAATATAAAAACAATTTAATAAAAATTTTAAATTTTATTAAGAAAAAAAAATTTCCAAGTTAATAATTTTTTATTCTATTAAAATGTTTATTGTTTACAAAAATACTTTAAACGACTTTATTTCCTGGTATGAAAAAAATGGTCAACACGATCCTTTATTTAGACAATAGAATGTATTTTTATTTTTTCCGTTTCATGTTTTTGGAAGACTTTTTGCATACTTTTATTTTTTGAATTAATATTTTTTAGACGTCAAGTTTTTTTTTTATGAAGGGTCAAAATACTTTTCGAGATTATGTGTATATCCAATAACTTCTATGTGAATAAAGTACTATTAATATATTATACTTTGTGATGGGTTTTTTCTACAATTTCTAATTCAGTTTCAGATTTTTTAGTATATGCTTTATCCGTTTCAGCTATATGATTACGTATATTCAGAAATAGTTGAATTTGTATTCAAATAATCAATTGGTATTAATGTACGAATTATCTCTCATTTGTGTTGTTCAACTTCTATAATAAGAGAATAATTCGAATTTCGTTAAATCTAAACTATTAGAATTTTAATTAACGGGTATAGAAATTTTATAATAAATAAATATATCTTCGCTTATCAAAAAGTAAGAACAAAGAAATATGCACTGCTTCTTATCTATTGACATTTTTCTGTAGTTTTGATAATAAGATTTCCATTTTCTTTAAAAATTATTACGCCTGAATCTATGCCCCTTTAACCGTTTAATACAGGTCTTTTTATTAGCGTTAGCTTCAAATAAGCCGGTTGATTTTTGGTATATAACACAAAAAAATTTTGGTATTCAGATACGGAGAAAAGGAAATCAAGTTTTTGATTATTAATATTACATAAGTCGTCATATTAATTGATCTTGGTGGTTATGCTAGAGGTTCGTGCAGGGAAATGGGTTGTCGGTAAAATGACCGTCGGCGAGATGAAATCTACAAAACCTTAATTTAATACTCACTCCAGACATCCGATGCTATGCATTTATTTTACCTAGTATAAAATATATCTTGTATTTTTGAGTTTTTTATTTTATTTAATTTTCTAAACTAAATTATTTGGAATATTGTACGTATCAAATTACGTGAAAAGGCAATTCTGTTAATAGTTTAAAAGATATATTTATAATGATAATGGTAATTTTAAAATAAGAAAATGCTTATAGAAAATAAAAAGATCTGTAATTAATATAAACATTTAAAATTAGCCATAAATCGACTACCGTATTTGCGCGAAATAACGCCCACGGGCGTTATTTTGAGATACAATTTTTTAAAGAGAACTAATAATTCATGTAATCGAATGCGAAAAATAATTTAGGAGTGTAAATATGATACGTAGCCAAACTTTGAAAACCCAAATTTAATACATTTAATACCCAAATTTAATACATTTAATACATAACAAATATAATATCACTACGTATCATTATCTAATTTAAATATCAAATATTAAAAATTGGTATTTCTGTTATACAGTACTGCAGTATATATTTATTTACAAGTAAATTCATTTTGAATAATAATATAAAGAAAATATATAAAAAATTTAATACGATATTATTAACATAACGATAATAAATTTATCCTATTTCTGTATTTTGATTGAGATTTTGACACCAATGTTTCTTCCGAAATAAGCTCAACATAATATAATGGACCTGTTTATTGAGAATGCATAACAGAACAGATAACGGTTTGCCAAGATAGATCAAAGGATCCAAAACTTATTCCTGATTCATTTGATCTAATTTTCATCTAGTAATATAGATTGTCATAAAACATTAATATGTACAAATATTTAGTGCGTACGTACGTAAGTACAACACAAACCGTGATGTTATGGTCCGGCGGATTCTGTGATTTGCTGCTATCTCAAGGGATGTATACAATACTTATTAAATGCATATTTTTTAGAAACACCCATATCCGCATGTCCTTGCATAGTGTCTGAAAGATATATTCTACGTACGTACGTACGTAAAACAATTGTTTCATATAGTATATCACTCGGATTTCGTGAAATATATTGTATCTGGGTACCGTGATCCGCACTTTAATGTAAATACGTAGAAATGAATCGAATAACTACTACGTATTGTACTAAACATATGACTGTATACGCGTATCAACAATGATCGCGATTCGAACTTTTTATAAGACATTGTTTGTAGCTATGATCATAGTAGAATTTGATCGATTTATCTTAGAATACATTGTTCTTTATGCACAAAGCTTTAAATCGATATTATTCAAAAAAGTTATGCGTAAGCCAAACATTTCCTTAATTTCTTGGATTCAGATACGCCTCCTCACATAAGAGACTATCGGACCATTAGATGTTTCCACTAATAGTTCTTTACATAACTTGTGCTAAACCAATTACTAACATCATCTAACTAATGTAAGTAGTTACTATGCACAAAGGAAACACTCCGTGAATATTCTCCTTTTTAAACAGCATTTTTTTAAGCAGCATTTTTTTTTAGAAACAAGACCATTTAATTATGATTAGGTAATAAAAACATTTTTATCCGTTATCACGCAAATATTTTAATTAAACTTTTTTTTTCAACTTCCCAATTCCTTTTTAAAAAAAAGATCGATGAGAAGAAGAGTAGAAAAGGAAGAGAGTGCCAACGTAGGGAAATAAGACTACGTACAGAGGCTTAATAAATTTTCTTTAAAAGATAGCATTCGTGAGAATAATGCAAAAAACAATCTTGCAGGCATATGTACCAGATACATACTTTCAATAATTACAAAATTGAATCTCAAAAAAAGAAGACCAAAATGAAATTAATTGGGAAAATAGAATGGTTTATGGAAGTACAATGGCGCGCTTAACATTTTCTGCTTGCAAAATGGAGCGCGATGAGATACATAAAAGATAGAGCTTTATGCACCTTACCCATGTGAATCTACATTATGAAGCATCTAAAAGCATTAAAAAGTATCCAAGAACGATAATAATAAATATAGCACAACCAAAAGCACGTAAAAAACATTGCGAATCCTCGCATAACCGGAATGGATAAATGAAGAAGAGTTTCTTTGTCTAAAAGTTATCTAAAAGAACAAAATTATATGAGATCAAGGAAACAAGACGATTCAAATATATATATAATTGCAAAATAATCACATACCGATTTGTTCGGTGCCTAAATTAATATTAAAATTTTTAGGTTTAAGTGATTGTGTAATCTTTACGTGGAATGGATGGACAAATATATTTAGTGGGCTGTAAGAGTCGGATGTCGCAAAGTAAATCTTTTTCTTTTTTATTTTTTCAAGATTTACGCCCGTGATCGCCACTAATCTAAAACAGTTAAAATAGTTGATCATTATTTTATTTGAACTATTGAAAATATATTAAGCATATTAAGTACGTATACGTACGTAGTATATGTAATAAGTATACCGATACGTAGTATATGTAATAAGTATACGTACGTAGTATGTATATTAAGTACGTATACGTAGTATATTAAGTTTACGCAGTATATTAAGTATACGCAGCATATTAAGTATACGCAGTATATTAAGTATTAAGTATACAAAATTCATTAACATTAAACAGATTTGTAGATAAAAACTGTATACGTACGTATACCAGGACCGGGCGTTTCAAAAGTTCCACTACACGGTCCATTTTTTTATACAGTATATATCGTGATCTCTATATATATACAAAGTTACTTTAAAAAAACACCCGGTATATAGATCACAATGATCATCGTGATCTCTATATAAAGTTACTTTAAAAAAAGGGATCGTGAGTGGGACTTTTGAATAATAACTAATATTCATATATGATGACGTAAGATTAGTAGATTAGTCATCCGAATATGCTTTTACTCCTATATATTATAAAGATGGGCATGAAATCAAATGTTCCTGAATGTGATTAACCTTAACCGAAACCACAAATCAACGAAAATATATACACAACAGATCTTTAGAGAGAAATCTACTGCGACAAAATGCGTGGCTGTTCTGAGTAGATCTAGATTAGAACGTTATGTTATATATATGGCACTAAAATGAAGTCAACTTAAAATGGTATGTTCTTGTTTGGATTGCGTTCGGATCAAGTAAACACACTCAATCGTCACACTAGATCTTAAATATCACTTCCAAAAAAAAAAACAAATATACTTTTTAATTGCTCTTGCAAAGTTTATTTATTAACACTTTTCTTATATATTATATCAAAGCTACATTCTTTATGATACATTTAATAATAATAATAATAATTATAATAATAATAATAAAAATAATAATAATAATAATAATAATAATAATAATAATAATAATAATAATAGAGCATCTTTATTGAACTTTGCCATTGTTCTTGAACGAATCGTTTTATGCATCGTTATTCGGTAAGATTTTGTTTGTGAAAGCGAATTGAACACGTTGCTTGTTTGTGATTCTAAATGAACCAATCATACTTCGACATGTTTTTCTTTTTTAGAGTTTTTGTTTTACCATCTGATTCGATTTTAAATAATTAACGGGAATTATTATCCGTATATTAAATATCTCTCTGCTCTCTCTCTGATAAATATAAGGTGGACCCTGAATCCGATTTTGAAAAATTATCTATTCGGTCTACTTCAATCAAAACGAGCAGAGAAAGAAAATGGTGTGATAATGTGATGTAGTATTGCATCTTAATACATACCAAATCTATACAATTAATACAGTTAATACAATTAACCTAAACGCGGCTTATTTTACCTTATTCCTATTTATGCAATATATATACGTATATATATATTTATATATATTTATTATTTATATATATATAATATCATTACTGTAAACTTACTTTTTTTTTCATCATTCGTAGATAAATAGCTCGTGTTCGCACAATACCAATACCTTTGATTTTTCTCCCAACTGAGTTGATTTCGATAACTGAATTTTGAAAGTTTATTGACATCCCTTTTTTGCCGTACACTATAGTTCCATCATAAAATTATCTTTTCGTAAATAATGTTTGATACGGCAGCAACTGCCTTTTCCTATCATGGTTCGAACTCTCAAAATTCAAAAGGTCTTTTTAGCAATATGACTATCCCATCTTCTCTTCCCACACAACTTTTATCATCTTCTTTATCTATGTTTCCTTTGAGTGGTTATTTTAGTCAACAAGAAAAATCTTCTCAAAATCTACCTTCCTCTAGTACAAATGATTTAACTTCTCCAACTGCTCCTCAACAACCAACTCATAGTGTTTCTCGACGGGTAGCTCATCAAAAGCAACAACCCTCACAAAAAAATCCTCTTTCTACGGC
Source organism: Cetraspora pellucida (assembly GCA_910591915.1). Taxonomy (NCBI): domain Eukaryota; kingdom Fungi; phylum Glomeromycota; class Glomeromycetes; order Diversisporales; family Gigasporaceae; genus Cetraspora; species Cetraspora pellucida. Next base: position 9,708 of record CAJVQA010000834.1, on the reverse strand, counting down.
CATCGTCTCTAATCCGGAAGCCAGTAACATGAGTAACCTTATTTCTGCCAGAACAAATCAGCCTGCTCCAGCAACTACTACATCAAACAATAATCGTCGTAATTCTATGTCTAATGTACCCCCTTCCCAACCACCCACCACATCACATCCTCATAGAAGAAGGAAACCTTCTAATAAATTAAATAGAAAGAAAATTGACCAGGCTATTGCTTTCTCTGCCTTTGCTGTCGAAGAAGATCATCAAGGAAATCCTGATTGTGCTTTGGATCTCTATTTTCTTGGTTTAGAACATATGCTCGAAGCTCTTCCAAGTACGCTTTGTTTATATAATATATATATTATTCATGACCATTTCCATATGTTATAGTTCAATATTTTTATAAACTAAATTTTTTATTTTTTATTTTTTATTTAGTTCATGCTGATCAATCACGAAAAGATGCTTTGGTAGCAAAATTACGAGACTTTATGGATCGTACAGGCTTATCGGAAGATCCTAATGAAACTGATGATTCCTCAAAAACACAAGTTTCTTCCTCTACCTCGCAACGTAGCAGGTCTGAAGGTCCCGGAATATCACAACACATAATTCAGGCAGCAATCACAAGTGCTGTGGCGCTTAAACAGTCACCAATTCCGGATGCTATATCAGCGACTGTTAATTACACTATGAATAAAATTAAAGTTATTGATGAAGCTTACGGTTTGCAAGATAAAGCTTGGGAAATTTCTCGTACTGGTATCAATTTGGCTCTAGAGATCGATCAACAATATAATGTGCACGAAAAAGTTGGAAATGCTCTATTCATAGGATTAGCCGCTGCTATGAAGGCTGGAATTGCTTATAAAGATTCACCTTCATATCGTGATTTGAAAAAAATGCAAGTAGATTACGGAACCGCCGGAAATGATAATACTCTTACTATTACTGATGAATCTTGACATGAAGTCCATAAATCGAATTTTTATCATATGATTTAAGATAAAACATGATTTCTTTGTATGCGAATTATTTTTTCAAAAAAACAAAAAAAAATTCCCATCATTGAACATTCAAGGTTTTACAATGATTCTCATCAGTTTAAACCATTTTCTTTTCACCCCATACATAAAAAAAAAAAACAAAAATCTCGTTTTTCATCTATAGTTTTCCTTTTTCTGATAATACAATTGTTCTGATCTTAATTTCTTTTAATACTTAGTTTAATTCTCTTGTACATAATCAAGGTGTCTTGGAAAAAAAAAACAATTATTTCTTGTAATGTAAATTATAAGAAATATGATTCTTATTACATAAAAGAGATTTTGCGTGTTTTATTTACAATTAATTTGTTTCAGTCGTCAGTCATTATCTTTTGATTTCCGAGGTACTCACATACGTACGTATCATGTGATCATGCACGTATAAGGATCAGCTATCGATCATCACTTCTTTATGCCATGTAATTAATTATTTTGCTCCGAACACATAACAGATCCTGCTTGCTTAGTTCATGGTACTGGTACATAATGATAATGAGGCTCGTGAATTTTGAAAACTTGTATAATGCTACCCATTGTATGCAGGTTTTTCTTTTTTATGCAGTGTTTCTCTTTTATAATACTATTTTATAACTTCGTCGATCCCGATTTGGTCTATCGGAAATTCGTATTAGTACCTTTTATTGGGAGGCTGTTTATTTGTTCTTCAAAATCGGCGAAGACATAGCTTACAATATAGATCAAAGATATGTCATGTTATTTATGTAAATCTATATTGGTCTAATATCGATTTTACATTTTTTTACATATTAAAAATTTGAATAAATAATCTTTATTTTATTTGTTGATATCTTAAGGTTTCCGCGCAATAAAAACGTTATCATAAAAGTACAAGATTTATTTTTTAAAGTTCCCCTGACTGCAATGTTCTCCTCAAAGACATGTTTAACATTATAAGACTATTCATACATACGTATTTTGTCACTTTTCCGAATTTATTCTGATGATGAACCAATTAATTGATTCACTTTTTTAATGGATAATGAATAATGTTTACAAACCAATAATAAATCATTGTGTCGGTACTTTCCGGGCACTCCATGGTATACCACATGTCAGTGTCACTAATCTCTTTCAATAATTTCTATAATTTCTATACAAATGCAAAGCAATGATTTTCTTTCCCTCCTTGCATCTTATTTTACTTTTCAATCGGAGTTTACACAAATAAAAATTTGGTAAATTTTTTGCTTCTATTTTATATCACAATTTAATCGTACATACCCAATTTTTAATTCATGCTTTTAAAATAATTTCATAACCTATTTTAGTTTCTAACACTAAAATAAAAAAATATATATATTTTAGGGATTTTTATTCTGGGGCTATCATCTTGTTTTAAACCAGGATCAAGCCACCAATCATGCTTAAAATGTTTAAATCCGGCAGATTTTTTCTTACATGAATATGACAGCTTAATTCTGGCTAATCTTAAAAGCACAATGACAACATTATTTTTATTTTCAAGAATATATAATTTTTTTTACATTCTTTGTTTACACGCATGGTTTTATTTTGTCAATTCAGTTGTTTCCTGTTTTCCCAATACCTTATTTAATCTATTCTAAATATTTTAAAATACAATTGTACTAAGTTTTTTCTTGTTGTATATATTTTTATATTTTTAAGAATAAAAATTATTATTATATTACAAATAAAGTATTAATGTAGTATTAACAACTGGGCTAACGGATATTTATCATGTGTTATTTTTATATTCGGAATCATACTAAAATAAATTATACATGTGAAAAAAAAACTGCAAAACCTGATAGGATAGATTAACTAATCAAAAAAAATTCAAGAAAAAAATATTTTTTGAACAAATTATATAATGTATATCTCGTAAGTAGGAATTTTTTTAAGGTTAGGATTTATTTTTTAAAAAAATATTGTGTTAATCTGTTTCAAATTAAGTTGATTCCGAACTTATTTCCATTTTACAATCAAAACCAGTGTTGACTAATCGTAATGACTTATTAAGCGTTAATAAAAAAAAAAAATTTTTTTTTTTACTACTAATAAAAACGTCGACATTTTTATTTAATATTAGGTTTTTAAAAAATATATTTTTTTATAATTTTTTATATAATTTTTAAGATTACATTTATAATAAATTTATAAAAAAAGTAATCTTTGTTCTTTTGTTAATCTTTGTTGTAAATATATATTTTGCCCCAATTTTTGCAATCTATCAAAAGAAAAGTTACTATCAAAAAGATCAGTAAGGGTGATACATTTACAAATGTAAAACCTGTTTCAAATTCCTTATTTCCAATATTTATTACAACTTATGGTAATGTTAGATCTTGTGATTTATAAATTGTAATTGCCCAAGTAGAACTTAATGGAAACTGCATGCGAGAGCAAGTCCCCATAAGTGCATTTAATAGATCGAATTGGTACTACTTGATTATTCGATATGGATATTTATTTATTTTAAGCAAAATTAAATATGTAGCATGTCTGACCTAACCTGGTAGTTATTATTTAAGATTAGAGGTTTTTTTCGAAAATTGACCGTAGGTAATAAGGGTAGTGAGTTTGTAATAATAATATCCTGATCCGTTAGGAATTAGCGTAAACTTCGTTTCCGCTTATTCACATACGGTCAGGGTATTATTAATTAATCCTTCCGTGATCTTGATATAGTAATCAGGGGATTATCTAGTTTATATATAATATCAGTATCTGTATTTATTGCATTATTTACTACTTCTTGACTAGTCTAAAGATTAAAAATAAGTATTATATACAATAAGTTCTTATTGACATAAATAAGTTCTAATTGATATGAATAAAACAGTTTCAAGGCTAGTACTACAACATGTAGTTTTTATTTTAACAAGTTTTTTAATTTAGTAATATTATATACATTAAATATGTAAATAATTAAATAGTATTTTAAAATATAATTATTCTATTGGCAACTTTTATTCAATAATTATCAATTATTTTTAGTAAATTTTTTATTTATAATTACAAAAAAAAAGATTACAAAATGTCTGTTTTTTAAAATCATCAACTTGATACTATATTATTTTTAATTTAAATATTTTATTAAATTAATAGGTTGGATTTACTAGTTTGTACTAAAAATAGACACTTTTATAAAATTTATAAAGATATTAAAATTTAATAAAATCAAATAATTTTAATAATTAAAAATTAGTATATATTGTTTTATTCATTAATACAAATTTTATTTTTATTTATAATATAGATATTAAAAAAAATTAACTTTAAAATTTGTTATAATTTTGCAAATATAGGTGTACTAAATTTAATACATCATTAAAAACCTTCTGGTGGCTCACTATAAAAAAATATTAAAATTTACTTTTAAAAAACAATAAAATAAACCTTGGGCAATAAATAAAAAAAATATTTAACCTTGTTACATCTGCACCATACAACAAATGAATATGCTGAGCCCAACAATTTGTACACATTCCTTGTGAAACTGTACAGCTACAACAAGTAGTTGTACAGTTATAACAATTCACACAAAAAAGTTGAACATATTTTCTTTTAGCACGTAAATGTTCAAGATTATTGTTGAAGCTTGTAAGACGATGCTCCAAATTATCCAAAACTGGTTTGTGTCTTTTTTTGGTTCGATCGGTGACCGAAGTACCAGAATAGTATTCAAAGATTGATTTTACTAATCATTTACAAAAATTTACGTGCTTTATATTTTTTTTCTAAGACAAATCGGCAATAAGCGAAGAAGCTATTTAACTCTGCAATAGTAAAATAGAAGGCAAAAATACGATCTACTGAATGTTTAGACACAAGAACATCATGATAAGAAAGCATATTATCATGTAAATTATTAAATATATCTACTGCTAATCTAAATTTACAAAACTCATCAAATATAACAGGCTGACGAAATATTACATTACCATAACCCTTAATGTATCACTTTACTTCTGATCTAGGAACTGTTATAGAACAGCTAGCAAGGAGAACTATATTTTTGCGATCACGAATTGAACATACAGTTAAATTAGTACTATTTATTTTGCAAGTTCAGCTAACAAATGATCCATATGCACTTTCAAGAGCATCGGTGATATCATAAGGAATATTTTTAGAACAATAATGCCATTTCTTGATTTGTAAAATAGAATAAATCACATGGTTATACAAAGTAATACATGCATCTATACTACTGAACCATGAATCAGCAATAACTGTTCTACTACTATAAAATCATGGCTCTATTAATTTCAATATTGATGCAACGGTTGGTGTATATCGATCTGAGAATTTTTTTTTTATAGCATGGTCCGGAGGTTTTACTGGGTCTAACCTCAAGAACAAATTGAATTGTACATCTGCAATGGCTTTGAATTTACAACTGACTGGATGTGGTTTTCTCAGTATTTTTCACTAAAACAGACCCTTATCTATTTTACCCATCTACTGACATATTAATTCATCTATGCAAAGGTATAACCCAGGTGAAATAGCTTTTATAAGATTTTTATTGAATGATTTATGAAATTGCTATGTAAAATGAAAGGGATCATCATTCGCTAGTACCTCTGTTAATGTCAAATACTTTATGATACAGTTGACCCTCTCAGAATCGGTATGCATGGTGGACAGTTTTTGTATCAGCTTTAAAAGGTTATCGGATTTGAAAACATAGTAGAATTATTAGATTTATATAACAGGAACGGACTTGGTAGACTAATTTTTTATCAGATTTGACAGGTTATCGGCTTTGACAGGATCGGTTTTGAGAGGGTCAACTGTATTTTGAAACCGCTAGTAAGACATATATTGACTAAATGTAAATAAAACTCCACTTATGTCTTGTTTAGTAGATCAGTAGTCACAAATATCTACGCATTTTACAAATGTCATAATTGTTAAGATGTCAATGAATCTTATGAATTCCATCCAGATTAAATTACTCCACCCAACTTCACACTCACACGCATGTTTATTCATAAATGGAATTACTACTGACATTATGAAGTCAACAGATATAAAACCTCAAAAAACTGTCTGGGCATTGCATTAGAGATATCAGTAATGTATACAACTGGTGTACCAGAATAAGAATGGGCTACTTGACAAGGATCAATTGTAGCAATTTCATTAATCCAACATATGTTATTTACATTATTACTATTTATTGCTTTTTTACCTTCACCTTTACTTTGACCATCATTACAGTTACTATTACTATCACTAAACATATCCATTTTACTACTACCTGTTTTTGATTCATTATTTATATATTGACTGATACCCACACTATTTGTGAAAAAATTCACAAACTTAATATGACCTGCCACAACTTCAATTTCTTTTCCTGGTTGTGAGTCAAGAGAAATTATCCAATGGTTTTTGCTCAGTGCAGTCTATAGAACTGTTGCCAAAAGTCGCTTTGTTTTCCATAATTCTTCCAAAAAAGAATGTGCAATATCTTTGCTCACAACAGAGCCCAAAACAGAAACCTTAGTACCTTGTCTGATATTCGGAGAAATTCATTCTATTTTAACATTAGAAAAGAAAAGAATAAAGCTCAGTACTCTTATAAACAAAAAAAATTTTTTTATACGCCTATGCATACACAATACTTACCAGCACCTATACTTGTTTTTTCTTTCACAGCTGGTGTATTGGGCACCTAAGAGCATCTACTTCATAATCACAAATGAGTTGATGACAAAAAATATTAAAGCTTTTTCTTAAATTATATAGCGCCAACTGGTTTTAACTTACTTGAACAATCATCTTTTTTTTATTTTAGTAGTTTATTGATTGTTATATATTTAAATCAGGTGTGTAATGCCTACCTACTTACTTATTTTAACCTTTTTTATATTGATAGATTTACCTGATATAATCATTATCACATTTTTGCTATCTGACATTATACTCGTAATCAATGCATGATTTTGTCTCATGTGTAACTCTGATGAGCCTATAACATTTATTGTAGAAGTCCCCTGACATAAGTAAGTAGCTTGTTAATTTTGAGCTTAATTGACATTTTATAATTGGTAGAAATTTCAATTTATTCACTGTCAGAATTTAGTACAATGTACTAAATTTAGTACAGGTAAATCCAACTCATTAATATAAACTTTATAATCTGTTTTTAAAATAAAATTATATAGATCTGTATAGAAAAATTCACAAGAACATTAATTTGAAAGACTACTTGAAAAGTTCTGAATATGATGTCCATACCTGAAAGCTCATAATTGCAAAAAGTTTCTAATTAGAAATATGAAGAAATACAAGCTGATATATATAAATATACTTCTAAACATTGTAAAATAGTTAGTATAAATACAAGATAAAACTATATAAGAGTTAGTATAAATATGCAAAATGAAAACTGCATAGTTTTTCTAGTATTATCACTATACAAACAATAAACAAAAATATACACAAACTGATTGTCTTCTACAAACATATAAATACAACTATTGCTTTATTAAAAAATACAACTAATTGTAGTTAATAAGAAGAATGATGTATAGAGACAGACAGTCAAGCCTTTATATATAAAAAACCAAATTAATAATGATCAAACTTAATATACAAACCAGATTATAGTAACCTTCACAATTGTGCAAGCTAAGCTTCAAATAGTAAATAACCTTATAGAAGATAACTCAATATCTCAAGTCTCTGTTTTCAACACTTTATTTCTTGCAAAAACAAATATATGTTACAACAAATTTTTATTATTATATAATCTACTTATTATACATTATTATATAACATTTAGAAAATTCTTATTTTATTTTTGAAAATATTCTTTTAAGCATAGTTTTAAAATATTTATTAACCAAAACAAAACTAAACTACATATATATATTGACCTTTTGGATCCTACTTTTTATGAACATCATCTTATTCAACCTTTTCAATATAAATTATACAAGCATTTATCTTTACTAATAATACCAAACAGTACTTTATTCTATACTTATTTACTTTCATTTCTTGATGATTCATCTTTAGCATTCTCATCTACTAATTTATCATCTATCTTCAATTCTAATCATATAGCCACATTCTTTAGCTCTCACTTTAATAATTATATTCAATCTACTTTTTAAATACTAATAGCTAAAATACCTACACCTATCTTATACAAACTATTTTATTTGTTAATATATATATATAATATATAAAAATATAATGATAATTTAAAACAATAAACATATAAGAACTACTGCCTATCTCATAATATTAATATTGTTAACATTACAGAAACTAAAATCTTACAAAACAATACATATTATAAATTTTCAAAATTTCAATACTTTACCTATTATTGGTCATATACTAATCATTATAAAGCTAAAATAGCTATCATAATTCAAAAGTATTTTAAAACACATATTTACAAAACATTTAATCTTTTTTGAATATGCTATTACAATTGACCTTTTCTTCAAATATAAGGTGCAAACAATAGAAACAGCCCATTTTTACATTTACCTTATTTTGAGATAATTGAGTTTAATAATTTGTTTTGATTTCAGACTGATCTAGGATTAATCAAAATTCATGATTTTGATTGGTTAAAGGCAACAGGTGACTATTAGGTAATCTTGTGATATGTTGGCCCTATACAGCTTTGTGTAATTTGTCTTCTACATTATTTCAACATTTTATTATGCAAATTGTCTTTTATTTATAATTGAAAAATGTCACCATGTCAAAATTTATATAAATATAATAAAAACTCATTTTTTAAAAAAATGTAAAAATGGGCTGTTTTTATTGTCCACACTCCATATAACTTTAAATTTTACATTTTTAAGTTTACTTATTTTGTAATGACCTCTAACTTAGACTTCTTATCTAGAACAATATTATACAATAGATTCAAAAAGCAAACACAAATAATATATAGCCAATTGTTATAAGTAACTTCAATGTCTTTGACAACTTACAATCATTATCTATCAAACTTAAACTAATCTATTTTTTTCAATATAATAATATATATAATTTAGCAAAATACATATAATCTTTGACTTCTATCTGGCATAATAGTAGATATAATAGTTGAATTGCCTATATTTGAGCCAACCATTCTATTATCTGATATTTAACTTCTTATCACATAGATGATAACAATTAAATTATATTTAGTAATTATAATATACTTATATTATTCTAAAAATTTTCCTATACTATTACTGATAAATGATAATTAGCAACCAAAACTAAGCATAAAGTATTTGTTTATAAACAAATAAATCAATACTTCTAACAAAATTTTTCTAACCAAGTTATATCTAATCTTAAAAATAACAATGACTCTTTTACAACTAATATTACAGAATCACTTGAAGCCTCTTGGCATAAAATTTAAACTAATATTATTATAGCTACTCTTTAATATATTTTATATAAAATATTTATTGTTCATAACTTCCAACACATCTTTTCTTTTAAGGCATTAAAATTATATTCAGAACTTAAAAAACTAGGCAATATTATTAGACAAATTAAAACTTTAATTCAGAACTACATTTCTGTATCTATTTTTTACAACTTAGACATTTATTTATTTTTTTTAAAAAATATTAATGATGAAGTCATGCCTTTAACTTTATTGAAATTCAATTGAAGTTTTTACAAAGAAAAGCTTGCTTTTAAATTACATATGAAGAA
>CAJVQA010000833.1:0-29597 GCA_910591915.1 Cetraspora pellucida | reverse complement strand
TATTTTACTTTTAGTTACAAAGACTAAAAGTAAAATAATAGAACTGTTCTATTATTTTGCTATTATGTTACTATTATTTTACTCATATTAACAAACCTTCTGTTATTTTACTATTATTCTGCTGTTATGCTGCTGTTATGTTGTTATTATTTAGTGAATATAGAGTAAAATAATGACAGTTTTTTTTTCTATTATTTATCTATTATTCACTCTTTATTCATTCATTCAACCTGTGAATAGATTATAATTTAAGTTAGCAATAGTCTGAAGGTTATTAATAAGTTAATATATTTCAAAAATAGAAGGTAGTTGTTGTAGATTAATTGTAAATGAAGGAGGAGGTGGAATATGTAAAAAATGTCAAAGAGCAACAAAGTATGTAATATCAAGAAAGTTTGCATAAAGGTTGAGGGTTTTGTTAGAATTGATGCAACAAAGTAGCTTGATAGCCAAGTTAGTAGAAATAAAAATAATGCATTTATTAGCAATTGTATTTGAATTAAGATGGCATTTAGTACATAATATGATAGTAAAGGAAGGAGTAAAATAAAGATTAGAGAACTAAGACTGAAATAAGCAATGTTAGTAATTAATAAAAATAAGGCCAATAGATGTATTATGCCTTCTGTTCTTGCCAATAATTATTTGATTATTAAAAACAATAAGTAGTCAAGATTTAGTATTAAAGATAAAGTAGTTAGTAGAGTAGCAGAAGTAGTTTATGAAAGGTAGATTATAATAATCATATAGGATACATTGGTAAGAGTGACTTGTAGTAATGTTCTCAAGAGTAGTAAACTATTGTAATATAATATCTTTTGAAATTTTGTTAAGTTTAAGTAAAATATATTGCCAGTGCGGTAGATATGAATTGTCATAAATAGTAAGTTGGTTCAGAAAGAGAAGTTTATAATGTTTAAGTTGTTTTTTAAAAATAAAATATATTTAATAAGAAGAAAAAAAAGATTCAAAAGATATAGTTTCATTATTTAGAGTGTATGGAATATTGTAGATTAGGCTAGTTGAAAAAGTCTAACCAATATATTTAAAAGGTTATATTATTTTGAAGTTTGTAGTTAATTGATTAGGTCCATCAATGATTGGCTTAGAATAAAGAAAAATATTAGTAAAAAACCAGAAGTTGTTTTGAAGTTGTTGAATTTATATACAAGTAAATGTGCCTAGTAGGTCAGAATTGTTAAGTTATTTAAAAAGATTGAGAATATGGTGTTGTAATTGAATATCTCAGATATGTTTAATATTGTAAATTTGAAAATATAATAAGGTACTAAATAGTATTGTATAGCAAAGTTTAGCTTTGAGCTTACCAAGACCAATATGTTGAGTGAAAATTTTGTTGCAAATAGGTTGGTTAATAACAATATTATGTAAGCAGTATTTAATAGTAAAAATGATAATTGTATTGATAATATAGCAAGCATATGAATCAGTTATACATTTTGTTTTTGCAATTTGGATAAGTTAAGAGAATTTAGAAATAATTAATTTTGTTTGTTTAAATTGCCTGTTATCTAAAGTAAATCAGCAATCTAAAAATTTAAAGGGTTGTTTGAAAGAATGAAGTAAAAGTAGGTAGTTATTATAAGAAATAGGAGTATAATGGAATAAAGAATTGTTAGTAACCAGAATAGATTTAGAATGATTAACTTAAATGTTTGCTATAGTATAAAATAATTCAGCTATAGATAATATATAATATAACTTAGTTTGTAAGAAAGTGACCTAAAGAATATCATCTATATATGCTAGAACAGAGTATTGTTTTTGTAATAAATAAGTTGTTTGAAGTTTTAGATTTGTGATCCAAGTATATATGAAATAAGTGAGTTATAGTAAATATGCCATAATAAAGATATAATTGTTTTATCTTGATTAATACTATTGTAAACTAGATAAGAGGAAGTAAGACCAAGATTGGTAATAACTTGGTTGTAGTGTTCCTATGAACCTGAACTGAACTAAACTTTTGTCAAGTTTGGGTTTGGTTCAAGCTTCAAACCGAATCTGAACCAGAACTATTTTTAAAATGGTGTTTGAGTTTAGTTCGAATTTGAACTTTTATTACTGGTTTGGGTTCAGGTTCAGTTCAACGCGAATATTCACGAATATGTTTGGATTCAAAAGCTAAATTCATATGTTTGCAACTAACAAAAAATGCTAACTCTAACTCTAACCTTATATGATGCTAAGTAAATGCCTATGGATTATGTTGAGTTTTGTTATTATTTATTTTCTCAGGTTCAAAAATTCGATATATAAACATTCTATAACCAAAATTTATATTTATATTCACTTTAAATTTTAATTTGATGTGAAAGTATAAAATACTTTCCAAATTATAAAGTAGACAATATGTTATTTCTAAAATGTATTTAATTTTCATGATTGTTTGAAATTATCAAATCTAATTCTAAAGATACTAGTACTGTAATTAATCTATTTATAATATCATATTACCTCCAATATATAACAGCTAATATAACTAACAATTCCAGAACAAAAAAATTACAGGTTTTCACTCTTATGTATTTATGTCAAGTTTTTCACCCTGTTTTATTAACATCATGAATCTGATATTCGATAAATTGCTAAATGTATTATTTTTTTTTTTTTTTTCTATTGATTTATACAAGCTTTCCTCTCAATGGTCCCTGCATTCAAGATTGAAGACACTGTGATGCTCTAATAGTCTTAGGTGCCAAATTGGACCTTTTATTTGTAATCATGTTTTTATCTAAAGAAAAAGCATGTTCAGAAGCAACAGAGGTTGCTGGAATTGCTAAGTAATCACAAGCCATGCGAGCAAGTTGAGGAAATTGTGTCTGATGCGCCTAAATATCATTGTTAATTATTTATTATATTATCTAATAGGGTGTAAATACAATTACTTACCATCATGCCAACACTTCAATTTCTTTATTAGCTGGCTTCTCTAAAATGTAATGATCAAGTTCATCAATATATTCTTTGTTTTCTTCGAAGTTTGCATCTAGTATAGATCATATATATAACTTTAAAGTATTAATAGATGTATCAACTAATATATTGTCATTGAAGAATGCTATATATTCAGTTTCAAAAAGCTTGCGCATTCTAAAAAAAGTAAATTTATTATATATAAGTTGGGAATAAAAGAACTATACACAAATATAGATATTTTAATGTGCAGTAATTGCATAATAATGATATAGTAACAATATAGTTATAATTAAGATTAATAATAACTATATAGTTACTATGTAGTTATTATGCAATTACTGCACATTAAGATATTTAGGATTCACAAATATACCATTCCTGATGGATCATTAATACTGTTCTCAAATTATGTACTATTCCTGATAGGGATCTAAAAACTACACTACTATTGAAATATAAAGCTATAGCATAAAAATTTGGCAGTCTATTATTACTGCCTAGCCTGATTATACAGCTATATCAGGAACGCTACATAAATCGATTTTTTTTTTCCATCAAGAGCAGTACTGACGATTCATTAGGAATAGTATTTTTGCTTAGGATTCTATATAGAATTAAATAAAAAAACATACAATGCTTTTGTCTCATCAATCTTATCTTTTGAAAATTCTTTTCTTACAAAATAGTGAAACTTTCTATGAGGATCTAATACCATGCACAGCATTACAATTGAGTTTGTTTTGGAATAGTACTGAACTATTTTTTCTCTTGCTACAACAGTAGCTGAAAAAATTGGCGAGACTAATAATATAGTTAATAAATTTATAAAAAAAATTAAAATTATTTATGGTTATACCTCTCTAAATGCATCTACAGGGACCAAACTTTATCAACATGCGCTTAGAGAATAATAAACAAAGTTTATTTATGAATATATATATATAGCTGGCAGTGTCTAAAATTAATGTGCAGAAGGGGCAGAGCACACATTAAAAAAATTTCAGCACAAAGATTAACAGTATAGGCTCTTTGTGCATATAGCTTTTAATGTGTACATTAAAATTTTTAAATTCATAAATGTTTCAAACTTTAATATGTGCTATATTTATTACATAAAAAAAAAATTTTGTATGCTTGTTTTGTGCACAGTTAAAAAAAAAAAAAAAATCTAAGTAAACTACAGTGCACCAGAATCCATATAGGTTGTTGCGAAACAAAACTATGCTTAGAGTATATAATTTTCATATACTCTAAGCATGGTTTATTGCACAATAACCTATATGTAATGTGTGGCCCATCCACAGTTTTGATGCTGAATTTTAGACACTGGTGATCAGAATTTGAGTGTGCATTTAAAAGGCTGTACACTTAGAGAGATTTCACTATATATGTTATTAATGTTTTTAAGTCTATTATACCTGATTTATTATTTGTTTCCTCATTTAAAGTTGCATCTTCGATATAATTAAAAACAATATTGAAAAGGGAGATAACCCAAAAGGCTGTACTGTTTGAACTCGATGACATTTGACTGTAAGATCTTTAAAAGATTCAAGAAATTCAACGATTTTCTCCAAAGTGGTGCACTGACTATGTGAAATGGCATATAGGTAAAAATCATCATGAGAACTGGTAAGTGTATTAAGTACCTAAAAATTGTAGTTAGTATTTGCATTAATATTATTTGAAGATCTCAATTTAAAAATATAAGCCTACTAAAATCCACCTATACTCTTTTTTCAATAATTTTAACCTAAACCCTAACCTAATTATAAAAAAAACCTAACAAAAATGGTCCCAAAAAATTTTAAAAATTGGTTGTAAAATAGGTTCAAATTTCATTATGATCTGTTTCACTATGATCTGTCACAATAAATAACTTACCAACTTAAGAAATAGCCTATTCTTAATCATATTGTGGGTGAAGTTCCATCGGGTAGGACAATTCAATATATGTTTAATAAATTTTATATGGCATGCATTACAAGTGTTTTCAAACAATTCAATACATTGAGGCAATGTGCGAATGGCAAAGTTAAGTTCTCTAATTTTTTTATTTATTTATTTATTTGGTATTTACAACAATACAATAAGATTATAATTTACTTTTATAAATCTATAATCATACCTTACTAACATCTTTCTTTAAATGATCTAGTGCTGCCTATGCTACTAAATTTAAAATATGATTAAAACACTGAAATCGAAAACATTCAGGATCCCAAATAATATTTGTATCTTCACTTATTTTTATTGCCAATTCCTACACAAAAACATTATTATTGATAGTATTATTTAGAGTAACAACAAGAAACTAACAAAAAAAGATCAGACTATTTTAAAAAATGATAATGATCAAACATATCATATGATCTCGAAATAATGCCCAGGAGCATTATTTCGAGATGTGCAATTTAAAGAGAGCTAAGAATTAATGTAACCAAATGCGAACAATAATCATTACTTATTACAAATCTTCAATTATATTAATTTTTAGTTTTTTTTTTAAAAAATGTGCATCCTGAAATAACACCACTAAGCATCATTTTGAGACAATACAGTAAAAAGATAAATATCTTTGATATGATATTATAATATTCCAACACCTGATAGAATCCATTTGCAAGGTTTGAACCATCATGTTTTCCACTCATCAAGCCAAAATCAATAATAATTTCTTTAAGAGTCCAGTTCACATCAATGTAATAGGTCATGAGAGAAATAAATAATTTGTTATTAGGAGAAGTTCATAGATCTGATGTAAAGGACAATTTGGAACCAATATTGAAAAGGTATATCTAAGTTTAAAATAAAAAAGTTTATTATATATTAATCATATAGAAGTTATAGCTTTTATTATAAACTTATAATTACATAACAATGTATAACTTTATTATATAAACTTATATAATAATTATTTAGTTACTATAGAAGACTTATAAACATTTCAATGTTTAATTCTTTATCTAACAATTTTATGTGAAATTACCTTCATTTTAGATTTTCCTAAGCTATAAAATGTTATAACTGTTTTTTTAATTATATCAGCCTTAACCAGTTGCACAGTAGGGTTTAAGTATTGTAAAATTTCAATTAATTCGAGATCTTCCACTATATAAAGTGGTCATTGGCAGTTGATGATTCATGTAACAACTATTTTGTGAAGTTTTATATGATCAACTTTAGTTGATACTATTGTAGAGTTATCTGTAGAGGGCTATATAAAATTTTCAATTAGAATACAGTCGACTCTTCTTATAGTGAACTGGGGTTCTTATAATAAAAAAAATTTTCATAAAGTAATTTATTATGTTACTATACCAGATCCTAAAATAAATTTTTTAAAAAAGTTCATTATAGTTAAAGTTTGAGTAAAAATAAAAGATTATCTTTTTAAATACTTCTTCAACACTGCCACATCCTTTTTGCACTTTTTTTTTTTTTACTATATTCTTCCATAAGAACATATTGTGTCCAATGAGCAGATTCTAGATGTCACTATAAGGGCCAGGTCATGCCTATAGCTCCACAAGAATATTCTTTATGGGTACACTTTCATACCTTACATTTAGTAGTTTTTTTTTCTTTGTCTACACAATTTTGTTAAAGTATTCTCACACTTCACTTGGTCCCTTCTCAAAACTTCACTTACTAACAGTACTGCTAGTATTATTATTATTATAGTCGTGGTCATAGTCATCATGGTGGCCATCATTATAGTGGTCATCATGGTGATCATGGTTGTGATCATCGTAGTGGTTGTGGCTATGGTTGTCATGATTACTGTTGTTGTCATAGCCGTGATCTGATGTAGATAAGAAACTTATTGAACTAATAAAGATTTTTGCTTATTAACTATATATACTGATATAGAACAGCTGTAATTAATCATATTATTTCTATTACAGTATTATTAATATAAATATTCATTCATTTAACCAGCCCAGATAAGTCATTTAGTTTTTATTTTGCTTTACTTGTATAGCAGTTTCTCCTTTATTTATTACTAATCTTCTCTTATCAACTTTAACCAATCTTTTACTCAACTTTAAAAGTAATACTCATCAAGTACATCTTTATCTTACTTTTGAATTGAAAAGAACTTCGATCTCTCACTAATCATTTTTATTAATAAAAATAATCAATAGATTATCATCATATTATATTTAGCTAGCCAATTACTTTACAAATTTTGTTCACCTTATATAAACTAATTTTCATCTCTATAAATGCACTTATTTTTCTCTAAATGCACATTATAGAGGCTTTATTATATACTATATAAAAGTTTAATGCTATATCAGATATTAAAGAACTTATAATTATTATATCTGAATCCGAACATGTTCATGAACTTCAAACTAAACCCAGACTGAACTTTTACTAAGTTCAGATTTGGTCTGAGTTTGGAAATTGGTGGTTCATGTTTGGTTCGAGTTTAAAAAGCCAGCAAAATTCTTGGTTCAGGTTCAGGTCCGAGTTCGAAAAAACCCAGACTGAACTTGGACCAAACCTCAGAACACTACTTGGTTGTGATGATTAGTAAAAAGATTAGTAAAAATGTTAATAATAGATGAAAAAAGTAAGAGATAAGAGAGTGAATATTTAAAAAGAACAAAGTTTACAGAATCATATACTTTGCTTATATCTTGTGAGAGTAACCAAATGTCTTTGTAATTGCAGATAGTATCTTCAATAAGATTATAAAGAATATAAATAGGAATTAAAGTACTATTATTGGAGAGTACAATATAGTTAAAAAGTGAAAGAATAGGGTTTGAGAAAAATACAAAGCTAAGTCAGTTTGTAAGAATTTTAGTGTAAAGTTTGCAAATATGTTCAATTAGACTAATAGGCTATATAAGGTTAAAGTTACTATCAAAGGTGTTACATTTATAAATAAGATAAATTCTATTATGTTTTCATTGTTTAAGAATTCTGTTATTAAGAAGACAATGATTAAAAAGGGCAGTAATAGCAGAAGTGCATTGGAGACTAATATGTTTGAGCATTTTATAACTAATGCCTGTAGAACTACAGGTTTTGTTAATAGGTAGTTGTGAGAAGATTTAAAGAAGTTCTTTAATAGTAATAGGAGAGTTAAGAAAATGATACCAATTTGGATTAATATGTAAGAGTAGAAGGTATTGTTATTTCTAGAAATTATTAAAAAGAGATTTATTAATAGGTCTAAGTGCAGTTCAATCATGGAAATAAGATTAAACATGTTGTTTAATGAGTGATGAATCAGTAATAAGTTGGTTTGGCAATTTTATATTTGAGAGATAAACAGGTTTATAATAATGATTAAGAATACTATTAATAGCCTGAATAGAATGTGTTGTAAGAGTAATATATCTTTTGTTAATAGCTTTATTGATTTGTAGAAGTAGAAGAGAGGTTTCAAAATGACAGGCATAGAAAGTTGTTTCCAAATAGAATGGGCATATTGAAGCCATAGTAGAATACAAAAAAGGTTAACAGAGGTAAGTAATTAAAGGTCACATTATGATTGTTTATTAATTTGGAAGATGTTTTGGTTAATACTTGAGATGTTAAAAGATTGAATAAGTTTTTTAACAAGTTTAATAATATGTTCAAGTTTTTTAAGAAAGAGATATAGTAGAGTACTATGGAGTAAATATTGGTAATTATAACTTTATTTATGAGAGATTCTGTTAAAGATTGTATAAATAGCTATATAAATTATAGAGTATTGAATTTTGTACCAAGTAGTTTTAATACTTTCATCAGTAGTACTGTTAATAGAAGTTTTGTATAGTGAAAGTTGTTGAGTTAAAGTATCAGCAAAGAAGTTTTAGTCTTCTGTAATTATCATTTTATAATTGAATATATGATAACTGATTCTAGTATATTTCTATAAGAGTTTACTATAGGCATGTGGAAATGGCCAAGTAAAGATAAGAATTAAGTAGTTACTTGAAGTAGAAGTTTGACTGTTATCAAAGCTATAAAAAAAAAGAATTGTATATTAAATTGACTAGTCCAAATGTAGTCAATATGACTACTGCTAATATTGTTAGATCAAGTAAAGTATTTGTTATTGAAATAAGCTTCAATGTCATACATATTAAAAGAATTAAAAAAATTGATAAGTTTGTATTTGAAAGAGAAACTATAAGTATGATCCTGTGTATTAAAATCACCAAAGATAATAGAATGAAGATGGAGTTAAAAAGCTTGTTAAATTCAGTTAATTACTATATTTTAGATTTAGTTGCAAATAGCTATATAAGTAGATAAAAGATATAATAAGATAATACAAAGTTTAATATTGCTTCGAAAGAAGATATCAAGTGCAATAGCTCTTTTTAGGTAAGTATGAATACTGTGAATGTAAGGTTTAAGATGATTATGAATCATGATGGCTGTCCTTTTTACAGAAATAGAAAAGTTAGACCAGTAATAGGTAAAAAAATTATTGTTACAAAAGAAAAAATTAGTTTTGTCAGAAATTTTTGTTTCAGTAATACTAACAATAGATATATTATTATTAAAACAATAATCTTATTAGGTTTCTCTTTTTGTTAGGTTATTAAAGCCTCTAATATTGTATGTAGCAATAGTTAGATTAAGATAATGAGAACTTAAGTCAGAGGAGTATAAAGTAGAGTTATAGTCAATAGAAGTTAAGTGATAGTTGTTAGAGAAAGAATCAGATAGAATAGAAGTAGAGCTAAAAGAATTGAATTTGAGAGAGAGATTATAAAATAGTAGAAGAAGATGTGAAACAATAATAATATGATCTGACAAAAGAGTATTATTAAAGAGGTATATGTGGGTTTCATTATAAGATGAATTAACAGAAAATATAATACTAGATACAGTTTTGTTGTTATTATATTTGTCAATATATTAAATTAAAGTTTAAATAATTTGATTATGAGGGAGAAGTAGTAAATTGTAATAAAAAAAGAATTTGTTAAAGCATGTGTGAAGATCATAGAAGATTAAAGATATTATAAATAATCTTTTAAAATTGTCTTCTACAGGGTCAATTACTGTATGCTCAGCTTTCAAAGCTGTGCAAGATACTATAGTCTGCTCTGTATATTAGGTTTGACTATTATTAATATAGTCTTTCATATATAGAAGCTTAACCATCTGTCTTTATATGTTATTCTTCTTACTAACTACAATTAGTTGTATCTTTTAGTAAGGCAGTAACTGCATTTATATGTTTATAGAAGATAAATGAGTTTTGTATTTTGTTTTTGTATAGTGTTTGTGTAAGTGTTTGTGTAAGTATTTGTATTAGGTAAACTATGTAGTTTCCATTCTATATGCTTATGCTTATATAGTTTTATTTTGTGTTTTTTTTTTTTTTTATTAAAGGACATACTTGTAATAATACTTTATTAACTTACATTGGGTTAGCTATTACAACTATTTTTACAGAGATGAGAGTATAGCTAATCATATATACCACTTTTGGTTGTCTATTTAAGTAGTCTACCCTAAGGTTCTACACTAAATGCTGTACTTATAACCTACTAGAAGATTATTTATTTAAACTATATGATCATCTGCTTTGTCATATTGGAATCCCAACTTACCTCCTGTATATACCTAACTGATATACTATTTAAGCAATATGGTACCTACTCTTTTTGTACTAGTTTTTAGGCCATTATACATTTTAGAGTAAATCACTTGTCAGTAAGATGCAGTAGGCCCCCTGTTGTTAATTATTTATTCACTTTTTAGAACACTAATATAGGCTATCTTTACAGAGTTTACCCAGACCTTAGCACTGACTTTATAGCATATTTCTAGTACTTTTAGTATATTTTTGCTTTGAACTCAGACTTCTAATCCAGATAGTTTGAAAGAACTGTGATCTGTTCTTGTTATATTAAGGCTGATCTAATATTCTTTTTCTTCAGTCTGAAATCCAATGGCCTAGCTAGTGGTACCTCTCACCCAAGGTTCTTGCTTACCTGATTCTTCCACATTGGTATCTATTTTCTAGGTCTAGCCTTTATAGTAGTACTGTTAAAGATCTGTATTACCTCTTTGCTTGGAATTTCCAAGTAAGCTTTAGCTTCCCAGTTCTACAGATTTACATGGCTCAAGAACTTATTTTAGATTTGCACTACCCAGTACTAGTTTGCATTTCTCTGTATAACAGTTTACACAAATGCCCCAGACCTGCCAGTCATACTAGTATAATCATAGTTACAAATATCTTATCTCAACTAATTGACAGAATACTATCATCATAATACTATTTATATATTACATAAATGATTATTCAAATTTTGCTATTGGTAAGTTTTGAACTCACAACCTATTACTTGGAGGTATGACAACTTATCCACTTTACTAAGTTGCCACACCCTTTTATTTTGTGTTTATACTGACTATTTTATAATATTTAAAGATACATTTATATATATCAGCTTATAATCTTCTATATTTCTAATCAGAAACTTCTTGCAGTTATTGTCTTTTGGATATAAATACCATATATAGGACTTTTCAAGTAGTTTTCTTAATTAGTGTTCTTGTAGATTTCCTTACACAGATCAACTGCAGATCTGTTACTAACTTTACTTGGTTTGTATTACAAATTATAACCAATAAGCTAACATTTTTCTAATCAACATTCTACTCAAGGCATGCCAATATTTCTAATTAAGTTGACATCCCATTTAAGATATACAAGTTTTAGTATTTAATATTTATCATTAGTGGAAATTGAACCTTGAACCTTGTAACTTGAGGTGCAACAACTTGACCATTTTACTAAGTTACTACACTCTTAATACAATAATTATTATATAATATATCAAACAAAATTAAATAATTTTGTTATTATTCAATTTGTCTTATTAAGACGAATCAAATAGTACCAAAATTATTTAATTATAATTATTAGATTACAAAATATCTTTAACTAAAAATTAATAAAAACAATAAAATAAATTTATTGTATAGTTCTAAATCAGCATATTATAGAAATTTTGTAATATTTTGTAATTTTGTAATTAAAATCAAATAATTTTAGTACTATTTGATTTATCTTATAAAAACAAATCAAATAATACTAGAATATGTAAATCTGATCAATATATTACAAAATATAGTTATTTAAATAAAATAATATAAAATAATGTAATATATTTAAAACAGATGTTTTTATTAAGTAAATTGACTTTAATATATTAATTAAAGTTATTTGGCATTAAAAGTTCTATTTACAATTAAATTTTTAGAAAATATAAATAACTTTTTATTAATTAACTTCTATGTATTATATTTTTGTGCTAATAGATCTAATTTGATACAGAAAAGTAAAATACAAAAGTTACTTAATAAAACTTATTTAAATTTTCTAAGAATTTAAATATAAGTAGAAAGTTTTATGTCAAACAACTTTATTTAATATATAAAAATTTAATTTACTTAGTAAAAACAACTGTTTTAAGTATATTACTATTTTTACCAACTAGTAAATATTCAGATCTGTACAAACTACATCCTGAACTCAAAAGTTACTACCAAAATTTTACTCAAGAAATCACACAACAAGAATAGCAAGAGATTATCTCTAATCTCTTAAATTAAAAAGCTGCTGGCCCTTCTGAAATCCGTTATGAATATATTAAATATGCAAGCTCCAAAGCACAAAACCTCTTTAGACACTTTTTAAACAAATGTTTTTAACTTTAAAAAGTTCTTACAGAATAGAAATCTTCTAATATTTTTCTTATTTTAAAAAAATCAAACTGGGTCTACACTTTTACTCAAGTATGATCTATATCTATTATCAAACTCTTTAAGAAAACTTTCACAAAAATTTTTATATTCAAACTAGATAAGATTATTACTTCCAATAACCTTTTTTCTAATTTTAACTTTGCAGCCTCTAAAAATTCCTCTACCTATACTCCAATTCAAATTCTACATAATGCAATTGAATACTACAAAGCTAATAACAAAGAAGCTTGAATATTATTTCAAGATATGTCTAAAGCCTTTGATAAAATTAACATTACAAGACTACAAGATGCCTGCAAATGAATTGGCATTTCAACTCCTGGTACAAACCTTATTACAGAATTATATACCTCTCAACTTGTCAGAATCATTACTGGTCATAACCTAATATAACTAGTTTAAATTAAATTTGGAATAGAGTAAGAAGAAACCTATTTACCCTTATTCTGGAAAATCTACTATGATCTCATTCTTTTTTTCATTTACCAAAAATATAAAAATCAATTTCTTAAAATATCTGCACAATCACCTCTTAATATTATTTCTAATACTTCTACTTAAACAATTACTATTTCTTCATTAGCCTATATGGATAATATCATTTGGCATTGTGAAGAACTATTTATAATGCAAAATATACTCAATAACACATCTACTCTTTACAAACTTAACAATATCAAAATAAACCCTTCCAAATTATATCTTCTATATATTAAACCCAAATCATCTACCTCTTTTTTAACTATTCTTACTATTAATAACCAAACTACTTTTTCTAGAAGACCTCAAGACATTATCCGATATCTAGTCATATTTTACGATGAAAATGGCTTCTCAAAACCAACTCTTGATACTATTTTTAACAAAATTGAAAACTTCTTTAACCTTATTAAATACAAAAAAATTACATTATCACAAATCTTAGCTCTTTTTAATCTTATTTTTCAACCCTCTTTAAAATATTTACTACAAATAACTCCAATTCACCAAAATACTTAAACTAAACTCTCTTTAATATTTAGTATCCAATTCAAAAAAATGCTAACACTAGCAAGAAATACTAATAATATCACTCTTACTAATTTACTATCCTTTAACCTATCAACTTTCAATAATATTTTACAAAAATTAAGTATCTCTAACATTGAACAAATTTTTAATTTTACACCTTTACTTAATACTATTGATACTCTGCAAACTAAGGCCTGGCTTTTTAAAATTTGGCAGCTAAAGTTTACAATAGATATACTCAATACTTACTATTACAAAACACAAAACTTCATACTAATTTTTTATATTTGCCAACTTGCAAAACACAATATCTCACTGTCTAACTTTTTATTATTATCAGAAATTTTTATAAACTACAAAACAATATATGATGTATTTTCTCTAAAATTATTCAACTTAACTATTCAAAGCCTAAAAAACAACAGAATCTTATTTTTTGAACAAATTACAATAGTAAACAATTCATACATTCTTTTATAAAATAATATATATTTACAAACAAACAAACCTATATAAGGTTGTCAACCAACATAGTTCACACAAATCTTCTCTTCTAACCAAAATTATAATATCACTATAACCTGGCCTTATTTAAATCTTTCTTCCAAAAACTTCTTTATTAACTCAATAGACATTCTTTCCTTTTCTTAACCAATCTTTTTTTTTACAATATCTTTTATAATATCAATCAACAAATCTTTTTTTCATAACAAATTTATTCTCAATAAACCAAATTCTACCAACTTCATTATCACTCATCTGGATTTACTATGATTATTTCCATCTTGCTTTCAATAATCTCAAACTTTTAATTTATTAGTATTTCTTACAATCAACTTAAACTTACTAAAAACTTACTACAAATTAACTTTAATAAAATTCTCTTACTTATTTTTATTAGCAATCATACTTCTCCTTAACTCTTACTCCTTTCTTATCCTTTAGTAAACTTAACTTCTTCCAAAATGCAACTTATTCAACAAACTGTTAAATCAACTTTATATAAAAATCAATTAATCAAACTCTACTTTTCAATTAGAAATTCTAACTTAGACAACCTAATCTTTTATACTGATAGTTCTATTAAAGACTGTCAAACACCAAATATTAAATTAGACATAGGCTAAATCTGTAAAACAAACACCAATATAAACTTTAATGCAAGTACAAAATTATATACTAATACTAATCATACTAAAGTTAAAGCAGTTCTATCACTTCATTTAGTTATACTATCAAACATTATCATTACAATCCATCTCAACAACCAAACAGCAATTAAAAACTTGCAACACATTTCCCTCTTAAAATAATTATATATTAAAAATTAAGATATTATCTTTTTTATCAATTATCTCAAAACTCTTAAAAACCTTAATGTACAATTTTTAAAAATTAAATTACATACAAATTTATTTCATAACCAAGCAGACTTCTTAGCAAAATAAGAACTTCCAAACCCATTCTGAAACTATTACTGCCAAGTATTTCAACTTATTTTCTATGGAATAATTATCTTATACTATTCAAAATTTGTAACTTTATCAAAAATACTATTACAATTTAAGAACTTTTTTCTTGTCTATACTTAAATACTTTCAAAATACCTTAAAACCTAACTGGGTTCTCAACTTTCAAATAATCAAATCCATGAAACATGATACTCAAAAATACTCTTTTCATATCAAAATTCTTACAAATAACCTGCCTACTATAAAAAATCTTAACATATGCTATTCTTATCTCTATACAACATTAATATGCTCCTGATATACAAACCTCAAAGATACATTCTATCTTTTCTTCTGTGCAGACAATAATATTAATATAAACCAAACAATTCTCAATACAATCTAATTAACATTCACATCACTTCAAATATCTAATAGTTTAGCACCCTTTATTTTTAATATTATTTCAAACTTCACAGCCAATCATACTAATCCTAATTACCAATTTATCTTATATATCATATTTGACACTTTCTTTAAAACTATTTACAACAATATCAAAGTTTTTTTAAACAAACAAACAAATATCTTTTTAACTAATCTAGTCAACAATCTTCTTATTTAATACTATCAAGACCTATGGTTCACATGCAACATATCTTAACATTAATAGAAACTTGTTCGAAATATAACTACTAAAACTAAACATACAAAAATTCACTTCCTAACAATATCTATCTCTACTAACAACCTTCCAAGAACTACACAAACTCTTAATACTATATTAGCAATTAACAAATGGCTCTTACAAGGTTTTACTTTAACCATATGCTTTATAATATCTTGACTCTCATTTAATGTTTCCTCCAACCTATTCTAGTTAGAAAATAATTTGAAACAATTATCTATAGCACTTATTAGAAAATAGGAGATGTAATATCATATTGGATGTCTATTTTTTTTAGCAACATAAATATAGTTTAGAAATCTTTATTTTAGGAATTTTCTTTTGTAATTAAATTTCTTATTGTATTTTAAAGTTTTTACTATGATATTATATAAAAAAAAAAGTATATTACTATTATATTATATTAAAAAAAATTTTTAGAATCTTTTATAAAAATTTTTTTTTTTTTTTTTTTTGAAGACCTCTTTGGTCTTTTGACTTTTATTAATCACTTATCGGTATTGTGGTTCAATGAACCACTACAGGAGAGTGTACAATTGGCTACACATGTAACTTTTCTATATTACCTATTTAAGGAGTCCACTTGAAGGTTCCTTACCAATTGCCGTATCTAACACTTCTGCTTGGGTGTTTCACTTTAAACCTTCTGAACCTGTAACCTGTGTTAACATCACTGGTTATTTCAGATGTACCAGATCATCATCCTCAACCTTAGGACTAATTTATCTTCAAGGTAAACCTCCTAGAGCCTTCTGTACCTATTTTTACAACTGACCTAGGTATTACTATGGCAGAATCAACACTTGTAATTAGAGCTAACCATTAAACTGCTATGCCTTTGTAGAGTTTACTTAAACTCCAGCATCTACTTCATAGCATAACCCTGATACTTTAGTATACCCCTGCCTTTTCCCTACCCTTTTACCAAACTCCCAATCCAGATAGCCTGTGTAGGACTATGACCAGTCTATCGGTATATCAGGTTAGCCCAATATCCTTTTTCTCCAGTTCATTCCAGCAGCCTGGTTGGTGGTTCCTCTGAGACTCTCAACCCAGAGGTTCTTGCCTGTTCAGCTATTAGGAATGGGTACTAGACTTAGGTATCTGTTTCACCAGGCTAGCCTTTACAGTAGGGCCATTGAAGATCCAGCTACCTCTCTACTTGAATCTTCTCAAATGGACTTCTTGTTACCCAATTTCAACGGATTTACACAGCCACAAGGACTTATTTAGTGTTTGTACTGCCCAATATGTTAGTTTGCATTCCTTTGTGTAACTTCAACATTGCACAGATGCCCTATAACCTGCCAGTCATACTGGTGCGACCATCATTACAGGTATCCTAATCCAACCATTAGTAATAGTTGTCATAATACAAATATTACATAGGTGATTATTCAAATTTTCACTGTCGATGGGATTTGAACACCCAACCTACCACTTGGGAGGTTGACAACCTGACCACTTCACTAGGTCACCACACCTTATTTTTTTTTTTAAATATCAAGATGAGTATATATAATCTAGAATTTTATTAGTAATATTAGTTGGCTAGCATTTGTTAACATAACAGTGCAAAAACAATTATAGAAAGAGTGTACAACTAGCCATTTATACAACTTTAGTCATTGTCTAATTTAAGTAGTCTATTCAAAAGGTTTATACTAGTTGCTATACTTAGGATTCATCTATAAGACCTTTATTTAAACACTCTGATTTTATATGTATTATACTCAACCAATAACTTTAGTAAACTGATAAAAATATAGAGTCTTTGTCTTGAAAATAATCTTATAGGACATAGTAAATCATATGATCCAAACTTGATTTTCAAGGCAAAGACTCTATATAACATGGTCACTAAGTTATGTTTAACTTTGTACTAAACCTATTAGTACATTCTGTTTCCTATACTTATAGCTCAGTATTGCTTTGGTCTAAACTATTACTTGTGATCAGAACTAACCATTAAACTGCTTATACTTTTGTAAGGTTTATTCAAAACCTTAGTATCCATCTTTCTAACATCTTCATCATCATCTCCTACTAACCACTACTTAGAACTAACAAAACTTTCTGAACTTTTAATCCAAATGGCCTAGTATAGTATAGCTTAGTATCTTTTTTTAAAAATGATTTTGGCAGCCTGGTTGGTTATATGTTTTTCTACATATTTTGTCATCTGGTTTATCTGTCTATTCTTTTAGAAGTGTTTTATTGACTTCTATCAGTTTGATAACACTGTCAAAAGTTTTGTTTTACCTCCTTACACAGGATTTCCAAATGAGTTTACAACTCTTTGGTTCTTTCACTTTTCATGCCTAATGGTCTTATTGTAAGTTTGCACTAAAGTCTTATACAACACCAGTTATATTTTTCTCTATATGAGTATAACATTATATTTTGCATAAATGTTCAAGCTACCATTTGAGATGATGCAACTAAAGCTTACAGATATATTAATTCAACTGATCAACAAAGATAGTTATTATAATACAGACCTATTTTCCAAAATTTATTATTTATAATATTTGAACTCTAGACTTGTCATTTGGGTTGACAACCTGACTACTTCACTAGAACATCATATTTCTATAAAAAAATTTTTTTTTTTTTTTGGTATTAAGATGATCTCTTTGGTCTTTTGATTTTTATTAATCACTTATTGGTATTGTGATTCAATGAACCACTACAGAAGAGTGTACAATTGGTTACATATATAACTTTTTTATATTACCTATTTAAGAAGTTCACCCAAAAGTTTCTTACCAATTGCTATACCTAATATCTCTGCTTGGGTGTTTCACTTTAAAACCTCTGAACCTATAACCTATATTAACTTACTAGATTATACTCAGATGCCCAGATCATCATATCAACCTTAGGACTAATTTATTTTTAAGGTAAACCTCCCAGAGCCTTTTATAACTATTTTTACAACTGATTTAGGTATTATTATAGCAAAACCAATACTTGCAGTCAGGACTTAACTATTAAACTGCTATGCTTTTGTAAAGTTCACTTAGATCCTAGCATCTACTTTACAATATATCTCTGGTACTTTTAGTATACCTCTGCCTTTTTATCTGTCTTTTTATCAAATTTCCAATTCAGATAGTCTGTATAGGACTAATCAGATAAAGTCAGTAATATAAAATTAGATAGTATATAGTACTAGTAATAATCATAATTCAGTAATGTTAAATATAGATTCCAGATTTAAAGAGTTTACAGTAAAACATTTAAGCAAAAATATTAGATATAATAATTGGTAAAAAAACCTTTAGATGGATTTCTTAAATAAATAATATAGAAAATTATACATATAACCAATTGTATGCTCTTTTGTAGTGGTTTATAAAATCATATTACCAAAAAATTTTAATAAAAATCAAAAGACCAAAAAGGTCATCTTAATATTAAAAAAAAAAATAATAATAATAAAAGTAAAGATAGTATTTATATTATTATTTATAAAGTTGCTTACTGTTTTAAACTTGATTTGCATAACTACAAAGAATACTATAATCTGCTCTGTTCATTGGGTCTGATCATATATACCTAATCTTTTATTACAATACAACTTCTTTATAAATACATTTTTTAAAAAACTTCCAACTATATGATTATATAAAAGGATAACTGTACTTGTATATATAATAAAATTTGACTAAATTAATTAAAATTTAACTAATACAAAATTAAATACTTTAATTAATTAATTTATAAATTAATTTTATTATATAATTTTATATTTTAATAATAACAGTTATAAAACAAGTCATATTTCTTTTAAATGTCATATTTGGATTCATTTTAATATTAAGACTTAATTGTTTAATGCTCACTGAAATTAATTTGTATGCAATTGTAAAAAACTTACATTTTTTGTGCATATTTATGTTTACATCTAGCTATACAGAAGATGTATGTTTACAACTTATAATAGTATACAAAGGCATCCTTTTCTGAAATACAAAATTAATATACATAGTAGAAAATAAATAAATCAAATCATATATATTCAGGAATAGGGTCTTGTAACCTAGTAGTCTAAACACCTCTCTCTTTACAGACAAGATCAACAATTCAATTTCAATTAGAGGCAAAAACTTTGTAATCTATGAAAGCATATGAATATATATGAAACCCTGTGACTAAATTCATGTAATTAGAAGATTGGTATATAAGGAAGTTCTCAGAAAGAAGGTTTCCAATATGGAGAGTTAACACTTGATGCGAGAGAAGCAGTGAACATACTAAAAATAGAGAGAAGACACACTAACAGGTAATACAGTGAACATAAAAGAAAATTTTAAAAAAGGAAAGAATTTATTATAATTTGAATACTTCTGATATCAAACTGGTTCTAGTAGATACAGAATCTACTAAAATTAGATAAAATCTAAGAAGTAATCTTGATATCATACTTAGTAAGTTTGTGTCAAGGGTAAATTCAAAAAAACTATAGAAACTTAGTAATATCCAATAAGGTAGTACTTAGATATAAATAGTAATTAGATAGCCCTAACCTGTTATGTCTCAATAATAGTAATGTACTGTATTTCAGATATATGCAATAAGTGTTGAAAATCAGAAAGTTTAAATAGAGGACTTACAGGCAGGTCTTAGGTATGGCATCTAGTGAATAACCTATAGGCGGAACCCTTAATTAGATAATGACTAAAGTTATACGTGTGACTAGTTGTACTTTCGTTAATATACATTGTATATAAACTTGTAATTATACATTATTAATAATAAATAGGACACACAGGCAAGATCGCCCTTAAAATAAAAAAACAAAAAAAAACATATATATTCACATTAATCAATTAAATAAATAGAATAATAAATATAATTAACACAAAATAATATATTATAATGACTTATTCCATGAAATGTATGTAAAAATAGTCAAGTTAACAAAGTTACATATGTTAATACTATTTCTTATATAATCAAAAAAACAAAATTTGCCACATATTAAATAAACTTATTTTATTTGAAATATAAAACGCATTTAAATAAATATTCTGATTAAACAACTTGACAATTAACCCAGAAATTTGATGAAAACGTTTTATAAATATTAGGTAACCATAACATGAATAGTAATTTAATTATAAACTTGGGTAACCTAACATGAATAGTAATTTAATAAGTTAATGCATAACAATGAATATATACATACTAAATACGTACCTTGTTAATTGATACTAATGCGGTTTGTCCCACGTAATTAATAGACCGTAGCCTAGTAAAAACAATAAAATAAACCCAAAATGCAAAATTATTTACGAATATAATAGAATTAATGTAATACCTATTAAAACAAATGACAAACTAAAACTGTTAAAGCAACCCTAAATACGCAATGGTACAGTATTTGATTTAATATATAATTTTTAAGTTAGAGAAAAAAAAAATACAGAATAAAATACCAATAATGATCCTTGATTTTTCTTATATAAGTTACAATGGCTAGAGATCCAAAAGAAGAAATAGAAATACCGCTTGAAAGCTGCCAATGATAAATTATTTTTATGAAAATGAAATTTGTTAATGTGAGACCTACTTTGTAATAACGAACAATGACTACAAAATATTAAATATACTGTATTAACATTGTATATTATAATTTCGACATTCCATTTTTATTACCACCAAGTAACAAACATTCCACAAGCATGGGCGATTAGAACAACCTGGTCATGATCCGCACATTGTTGCCAATTCGGCCAAGTTGTTGACCTGCCACAATCACTATAGTTGTCATATTATTGAATCGTTCTTAGAAATCATAATACCATAAAATTTTCCTAAAATACGGATATGTTTATTATTTCGATTAAAATTTATAATATAATGTGATAATCATGCTTAAAGAAATATAACAAAGTCAGGTTGATAACAAATGAAATACCAGTTATCTGGACTTCACGGCATTATGAACTCTTTATATTAAATAGTAAGTAAATGAATAATATAAGGAAAAAAAAACGAATTTATAAGTTATTAAAATTCAATTGACAACACTAAAAATAAGGGAATATTATTCGCGAGTCTAAAAGGAATATGGTTTGAGCTCTAAACTTCGTAATTTGGCTAAAGTGGTAAATAAATAATATTATTAAAATACATATATAGCGTTAAAGCGTAATATGCAAATTTCCACCAGTTCACCGTCCGATGACTAAACGAAACTTAGTGACCTACTTTACAAGCAGGAGTTCACCGTCAGATGACTAAATGAGGTCTTCTGCTTGTACCTCTGCCGACTAACATTTTCACATAACGAGCATGTGACTCTATCCAGTCCAAAAATAGATACGTAAATGTAGTTTCATAAAATTTGTATAGAAAGTAAATAATGTATTTGCGTTCGCCAAAATTACGTGGCATGATTGAGTGTTAAAAATATGAAAGCTTTTTTGTAAGTGAAATACAACGATTAGTATACCTTTGATGATTGATAATACAGATATTAAAGAAAACATACAAATTCAGAAGAACCTTCTCACAATATACCTTAAATAATTCATCTCCAGTGTGGATTATCCAGAACCGCACTCTTAAAATCATTCTTGGATTTCTATGAAAAGTGCATTTAGACGATATAAGAAAAAAAAACAGCCCTAAGAATAGAACTTACATTAAGGACATTATCATTGCATCGCTCTATGTCTGGCACAAAATATAGTCCAAAGTCGGATGCGCATTTTCCCTTGACAGCACTCCTATAATATAGCAGTTTCGGAATCATACTTTTATTAAATTATACTTGATGTGCTTTTCTAAGAGATCAAGTATATTCTCCCTATCTAAATACGATTCTTTAACGCGGTCAATAAAAACTGAATTTGGAATCTTTTGTGCCGATTCTCTTGCAAAGGTTGGAAAATTAGGAAAATCGTCTAAATAATTTATATCATTAATGCGGACAACAGAAAAGTAAGTGCAATGATTAAAAAATTATTGCAAAACTGGTTAATCTAGTATTACCTGTTGAGTAGGCATAATATTTATAAAACGAACGAATTGTACTATCCTTCTGGCAAACTACAACATAACATATTTATGAATTGCATAATCAGAAATGTTATTTATTTTTTCTCAAATAATGCATATATTAAAAAAAATAGACTTACTTTTTTTAATTCATCTTTAACTATTTCCAAAACTCGTTATTGATCAATGGATTCAAAACAACATTGAACATCCATTTTTGCGAAGTATAATCTTGATCTGCAAAATAAAAAAATAAGTAATAATCAAAAACCAGAACTATAATACATTATGTATTGACATACCGTGCATATTTATTTTTAGTAAGATTTTGGCTAAACTCTTTCAAACGTTCATAAATCTCATTAAAACTGAATGCTGAACCACCTAGTTTAGAAGACTTTCCATCAGATTTACCAGATAATTGCATACCCTGAATTGAGTATCTTATTTCAACAAAGAGCAAAGCCGTTTGACAAATAAAATGTAGAAAAAAAATATCTTGAAAATTATCAATACTGTTTTTTCAAATGTTAGGGCTTGAAATGTATTTTGTAGAATTGCGTTCACGGATTGCTTTGGCTTTCTTTAACGTGCACCTATGCCAACAAGATATTTATTTCCAGGTATAAATAATATGTATAACATAAATTATGGCAAATTAATGTTAACTACCATACAGCGTGCATACAGTATCATAAATGTCATTTACTATCAATAAGATTTGTGTATTTACTTTTGCCTGATAAATGACTTCCCTCTAAAAATCATTTGAATTGATTTTATCTTGTCTCGTATATTATCCTCCGGGTACAAATCAAGTTAGTTAGGATTTTTTGACTTGTTTCCCGGGTGTTATATGCAGCGCTCTATGGTAGGTATATAAGAATATCTCAACAAATAATAATACCAGTACGATCATATGAAATATGAGAGGGATGGTTCCGTTCAACTTTTTGGGCGTGGCCTAGCAAATTTTGAAAAAATCCTGGCCCTATTCAAAGTTGATCCTACGATTTAGGGTGTTTCTTATTATGGCTAGATCATG
Source organism: Cetraspora pellucida (assembly GCA_910591915.1). NCBI lineage: Eukaryota > Fungi > Glomeromycota > Glomeromycetes > Diversisporales > Gigasporaceae > Cetraspora > Cetraspora pellucida. The sequence continues at coordinate 5,707 of CAJVQA010000833.1, read as the reverse complement.
GTCACGGGTATATGTAGATCTCTAAAAATAGAACAATATATGTGATTTGCCTTTTATCACATTATCACATAATTTCTATATAACGGTTTTGAGTAGTTCTATTTTGCTTTGCTGCAATAAGTTTAATTTTACATTAGGATGGTACGGGTAACTATTAAATTATAGGTCGCTAAAAGGAAATATTGTAAACCTAGAGCCAATAAATCTTCATTAGATCAATATTACAGTTTTTTGTATTTTGTCAAGACTAGTAATAAAGAATATTTGTGATTTATTATGAAAATTCCCTTCTAACGACCTATAACCTGCTAATTAATCTATTTTTCAATGGTTTGTAAACTCAGTTATCTTATAATTCTCAATTTAATCATTCGATTCAAAGAAAGAATTATTTCACTAAACATCAGAGTTGAAAAACTTCATGAAAAAGCTTATATCAATTCTGATAACAGTATCCAACCTGAAATGCTCTCATAACAATCATTGATCTTTAATATTGTCTTATATTCATCCTTTTCAATTCTAATTCTATTTTGATGACATCCTGTTTGAAATGTCCATTAGAGTATCCTATTTTTGATATCAAAAGTGGTTACCAAAGCATTAGATAAAGTGATAGAATTCATCCTCATATTTCAAAGCATTATAAATTTAGTAAATGAAGGATTCGATTTAATAACTATGCGATCATGAACAAAAGATATTTATTTTTTATCGAAAATCTACAGAATGATGATGCTAAATATTGTTATAGAATTAAGGTTGAAGATGATGAACATAAAACATTTGTTTCTTGCTGAAAATATGCAGAGATAAGTTACTCTGATGAAACTTTCCAAAATGGATACTATCATCAAAATAGAATTAGAGTTAATAAGATGAATATAAGGCAATATCAAATCTGCAAAGATGGATGGTATTACAGGAACATTCAAGGTTAGATACTGTTACCAGAATAGAATTGAATATAAGGCATTCATTATTATCGAAAATTTACAAAAATAGAGATACTGTTAGAACATATAGATATTATAGGAATTGAGTTAAAAAGAATGAACATGAGATATTTATTTTTATTGAAAATCTGCAAAAATGGGTTACTTTGATGAAAAAATTCCAAATTAGATATTATTGTCAAAATGGAATCAGAGTTGAAAAGGATAAACATCAAAAATCTGTAGAGATGAATAATATTACTGAAACATTTCAAGTTGAATATCATTGTCAAAATGGAATTAGACTTAAAGTATTGAAAATCTACAGAGATGATAACACTATTGAAACATATCAGTCAGCGGACATGTTATTTACAATTGCAGATGTATTGATCAAATTAATTGACATACTTAAATTTTATAAATAAATTTATAAAAAAAAACTTTATAACTTCCATCAAAATTAAAATAAAAATTAATTTTAAAATTTTGGTTACTTATTTTTGAGTTCCTAAAAATCCTTTATACAAAGTTTGAGTAACAGTTAATAATAATGTTAAAAATAATCTTGATCCTAAAGTTGAATGTTCCTTTACTATGTTTCTTAAGTTAAAAAAAACTGACCAATCATAAAATATTATAAATATTTCATCATAATTTTTTTGACGATAAGTTAGTCTTTTAATTTAAGTAACATATATTATTATAATTATTGGGTATGTCAGTTTTGACTAAAAAACATTGTAAATAAACATTCAACTTTAGGATTAAGATTATTTTAACATTATTATTAACTATTAGTTAAATTTTATACAAATAATCTTCAGATACTCAAGAATAAGTATTTGAAGTTTTTAACTTAACTTTTATATTAAGCTTTGAAGAAAATTAAAGATTAAAAAAATTTTATAAAATTTATATATAAAAATTTAGGTATATCATTTATTTGATCAATACCATATTGTTATAAAATAACACCTGAGGCATTATTTCAAGACATATTACTTAAAAAGAGCTAATAATTAACTTAACTAAGTGCAAAACATAATTTTTTATTATTTAAAATCTTCAGCCAAATTAATTATTAGTTCTCTTCAAGCAATAGTCTCAAAATAATGCTCTGGAGTATTATTTCACAATGATATGATAAGTATACAAATCTAATATATAAACTTTCAGACTTATATTAATAGAAAATAATATGCATTAAATTTTATTACAATAAAATCGTATTTAAATGAAAACAAAACAAAACTAAAAAAAAGTTATAATCAAAGCTACAAACTTTTTTTACTAATAATTCAGACATTTTCTACATTATTGTTGGTATTACTTTCTTTTGGATTTGTTTGGTAAATTGAAAGTTTCACTAATAATGCTTTTTGAATTTCAATTAAAGAGTTTTTTGTAACTATTAGATTGTGAAAATGGATTAAAGCTCCACTAATAGAATTATTCTCTTGTTCTTGATCATGCCTATTTCTCTATTTCTGCTAAATGATAGTCTGATCCTTATGAATTGCATTTAGAAAGAGCTAATTATATATATATTTTCTTAATATATTTTAATACATAGATTATTAGATTTGATAGTAAAGTTAATATCGTTAGAACCAATACATAATTCTTTCAGAATATTATTTTTTCAAAATGCATTTGCTATTGCTTTTTTTCCTTCTGATCCAAAATTATTATTTCAAACACCTAAAGTAGGTAGCATGTGTTCTTGCAAATCGCATTTGCTAATGCTTTTACATTTTTTAAACTGAAATCATTCTTACTGAAATATATAAAAGTCAGCTTGGTGTTCTTGCAAAGTGCATCCACTAATGCTTTTCTAACTTCTAATCCAAATCTATTTGAAGTAAGAACCAAAGAAGTCAGTATGATGTTTTTGCAAAGAACATAAGATAATGCTTTTTTACCTTCTAATCCAAGGTTATAACTTTCAAGATTCAAAGAAGTTAGTGTGGTGTTCTTGCAAAGTACACTTGTTAAAATTGTTTTATTAAAGGTGCTATCAAGTGTTAAATGTTAAAGATTTTTACTTTTTCATAGAAACATTGCAATTAAAGAACTTTTGATAGCATTGAAAGTTTATTATCTTTATTAAAGCAATATTCTTTATATTTAAGCCAATTTTTAACACTATAGGTTAAATAAGAACTAACAAATTTAGTATAACTTTCATATTCAAATAATGACTTTGGATAATCTAAAAGAATAATTTTGAAGAGAATTAATTAAGCCTGCTCCTTAGCATTTAATACTAAAAGGTATATTCTTATAAGTCTTTTATTTCTAAAATAAGGTTCACTTCATAATATTAGTATAATACTTAATGATTTATAAGAAGACATAAAAATAAACTTCTGCAATTAGTTCAAAATAGAGTTAATACTTCAATCTGGATTTATATATCTGAATTTATTACTATATCATGTAATATGATACATATAACATAGTAATAGTAAAATCTGGATTTATATATTTGGATTTATAATATTCAAATTTTTTATAATAAAACCTAATTGAGGTATTAACTAGTTCAAAAAGTATTAAATATTTCAAGAAGGCATTCATTTGATAACATAAACAGTTTGAAAAAATTAAATAATTTAGTATATTGATATTGGTAAAAAAATCAAATTTTGCCTTTAACATGTTGACTAACTAATATAAACTTTAGATATTGCTATGAATTACTTAATTTAAATAGGTAGTTAAATGAACATTGTTGTTTCTTATTTCTAAATATAAAACTATTATGATGAACAATACAAATACTCATTCCTATACTAAATAATTGCTATATAACTATTTCCTTCATGTTTTGCTTAACATAATACTCCATTTTTGCTGTAATAAATGTATAATCATATATAATCATAAGAATTTATTTATAGCAGTACAAACACACGAAGAGCTGTTATTGTTTGAAGCAATCTAATTTAAATCCATACTTCTTCAAATCTGATCTACAAATTCTTTAAAATTTTTGTCAGTTTAGTATACCTAATATGTATAGTATGTATGTACATATATATGTATCAATATGAATATAGACCTAATTTGCCATATAATATAAATTATCTACACTATGTGCATATACAAAAAATCTTATAATATTTGCAGCTTTTTTCTTGATGATATTCATATATATAACATCATAAAAAATTTTATAAATACCTTAATTCTTTAAAGTTTTAACTATTTACAATTCTTTAACAAATAAAGTATACTTAAAAACTTAATGGCATCTAGTTCTTATTATAATCAATTTTTTGCTAAAATTGTAAAATATAGTAGTGATAATAATAATGACAATATGGATATAGATCTAAATAATGAATCAAGTAATGATGATTTAGAACTTTCAGGCTCTTTCTTTTTATTTTAAAACTTTAAAACCTGAAATTTCTTATCAAATTCATCTAAAATCAGATAATTGGATTAGAAATGTCTTATTTAATTTGAATAAAACTAGATTTAGAAGAACTTTAAGAATGAATAAATCTGTTTTTTTTGCATTAATAAATCAAATTCAAAACTATTTTGTTTTTCATTTTAATACAAATAATATACAAACAGGTGTTCATATTTAACTTGCAGTTACATTATTTTGATTAGGATCATTATCAACTATTTGGGCTATTTCTACTCAATTTGGTATTGCTAAAGGCACTGTACATTTATTTATAAATAGAGTAATTACTGCTATAAGATCATTAAGATCAGAATATATTAAATAGCCACAAAGAGATTATAAAAAAAAGGTTTATAAAGGATTTTAACAAATGCATAAATTTCTTTTAGTTATTAGAACAATTGATGGTTCACATATACCTTTCTTACAATCACCAGATAGAATTAATAAAGATGTATATTTTTCTAGAAAACATTAATATGAAATTTATCTTTAAGGAATAGTTAATCATAAAGGTTTTTTTATTAATTATAATATTGGATGGCCTGCTTCTGTACATGATGCAAAAGTATTTCAAAATTTAAATATTTATAAACAATTAACTATTTTTTTTGAAAAAAAAGAATATCTTTTAGAAGATTTAGTATATTCTTTATTTCTTTTTGTTATAACACCATTTAAACTCCAAATAGATTTCAAAAAAATCAACAAATAAATTATAATATTAAATATAGCAAAACTAGAGTTATAGTTAAACAAGCATTTGGATATTTAAAAGCAAGATTTTTATTTTTAAGAGCAATGAAAGTTAAAGATCTACCTAAAGGAATAGAAATTATTAAAACAGCATTGATTATTCATAATTTTATAGAAAAAAATAATAATATATAGGGACAAATAGATTATAATAATAATAGAATTGAAATTTAATCTGAAGAAGTTTCTGAATTACATTAGCAAAATAAATATGCAAAATATTGCGAAAGATTTTGCATACCAAAAATCTTTCGAAATAACTGCGTTTAATGTAAAATTATTTCAAAATAAAATAATTTCGCAATATTGCGAAAGAAACGAAATAATTTCAAAAAAATTTCGACTAATTTACAAAATTTTAAAAAATAATAAAACTAAAAAAAAATGAAAAAATAATTTGAATAATATTGGAAATATTTAGAAAAATTAGAAATATTTCAAATATATTGAAATTATTTCGAAATATTTTGAAATATTTGAATGAATTTTGAAATAATTAAAAATTTTCAAAATAATTTCAAAATATTTCAAAAAATATGAAATAATTTTTATTAATAAATTTATTTTATTTTATTTGAAATTTTGCTAT
>CAJVQA010000832.1:0-29601 GCA_910591915.1 Cetraspora pellucida | reverse complement strand
TATAAATTAAATGATATTCTGTATTTACATATGTAGCTACAAATGGTTTAATAAAGTACTACCATGACTGCTTAAGGAAAAAAAAATATACTAAAAATAAAAGAGAAATTATGCATTAATGCATAATTGATAATAAGTTCTATTTATAAATTAACTAATATAACAAATTTTTTTAATTAATTAAAATTAGTTTGCAAAATTAATATTTTTTATTGACATTCTAATAACAAATTATTTCTAAATACAATATATATAATATAATTATTGTTATAAATATATATTAGATTTATAAAAATAAATTAAAAATTATGAAAATAAAACCAAAAAATTATAAAAATAAACTAAAAAATTATAAAAAAATAAATTATTTACTACCAATGCCTCTAAATTTTTTTTAAATAGATTAAACTAGCAGAAATTATTTCTTAATTATATTCAAAACTTATAAAAGAAGTAATTGTAATATTATGTTATTTTCAATTAGTACAAATTTTGTATTTATTTTCATTCTTTTAATTAAATCTTTGCTTTGGTATTTTTTTTTTATTTTCTTAATCAAATTTTCACTCAGATTTCTTTTAATCAAAATTTAAAAGTATACTTAAAATTAATTTTATAAATAAAACTATTAGTATGTCTAGCAAATTTGACTAAATTAATATAATCAATAAAGTTGATTATAAAAATAAAAGTAATAACCAAAATAGTTATATTAAAAATATATACTTATTTTGAATTAAGTAATTATGAAGAATGAATTAAAAATGACCTTTCTAATTACTGAAACTTATTATGTTTAGCAGTTTAAACAAAGTAATAAAAAATATAAGTTAAATAACAAATATTTGTGCCATTGTACTAAAGAACTAAAAATAACTAAAATTATAAATCAAATTACAGTACCTTTATAAGGTCATAATAATCCTTGACTGATTCCAAAACTATTAAAAAAATTAGGTTATAAGTTCTATCTAAAAGTATTAAAGCATTCCAATAAGAAAGAAGTTTAATTAAAATTATTTATTATACTCTTTATAATAGATATTCACTAAATGCTGATAAGAATTTGTACAATATTCATTTATCTTTATAGGCAAAAGAATGAATTAAAAAAAAGCAAAAAGTGAAATGAAATCGACATAAATTATAGTAATATTTTATCAATGCATTAATAGAATTTGTAATACTAATGGCTTAAAATTCTTATCTTTAACTCAAACAGAATGCATATCTTTCTTATATTAATATCTATTATATAGTTCATAAATAAATAAAAAAAATAATTATTTTAAATAATAAGGATAAAGGTTATGATGAAGATATTTCTGTTAATAAATGGGTTGCTCTGTCTTAGAAAGATGGATTATACACTTATAGTAACCTAATTTGTGGCTCCAAATTAGATTATATATATGGGTTTTAAACAGAATTTTAAAGACAAATGCTAAAACATAAAAGTGCACAAACTGTATGTTTAGATAAAACACATAGAACTATGGCATATAAAACAAATCTTTTTACTATCATTATATATAATGATATTGGTAAACAAGATGTTCCTATTATGCATCTAATTTCTGAAAAAAAAACCAGTAAAATATTAATTTATTGGTTTATAAATATAAAAAACCAAAATAAAGAGTATGCTTCTTATACTTTTCTAACAGACTGTAATAATGTATAGCAAAAAGTTATTATCTAAGTTTTTTTTAATATAATAATTCTACTTTGTCAATAATATATAAAAAATATTGACAAAAAAATAAAAATAAAATAAAGATTATTAATAATCATTTTGAAGCTTGTAATAATAGAATTTACAAGTAAACAAAAAAGCAGATAACATAAAAAACTGTTTTAAATGAGCTTAGTGCTATAATACAGCTTTATAATGCATTAAAAGTATAACTTGAGTTTAATAAATAATTTTTCTGATAGACTAAATTTGATGAATTAGAATAGGTTAAATATTTAAAGTATAAATATTATAAAAATTATAAAAGATAGATGAATGTCTATAGATTATATAAGCATCAAGAAATAAATACTATAAATTTTGTTAAATCATAACACAAAAACTTAAATATTTATACTTTGATGCTAAACAAAATTATTAGATTGATACTTTTATCTGGACCTTATAGGCTGCTTTAACAGATACAAAGTTTGAATATAAGGCTGTTAATCTAATAATAAGAAGAATGAAGTCTTATCAAAAGAAGCAGTGATGTCAAGAACTTGTAGAATTAGATTTGAATAGTTTTGCGATGCCTATTGGATAATATTATCTTGTAAATTCAACTACAAATAATGATAGTTATAAAATTAATATTAAAGATAATATTCAAGAAGATATTAATATAAAACTAATGCATTTAAAATACATATGTCCAGATTTTAAATACTGTAGAATTGGCATGTAAGCATATATTTTTTGTATATAAAAAATTTTATTTGATATTAGTATCTGAAGTTTTATTCTTGCAAAAGATTAAAGAATCTAAACTAAACAATGTTGTAAGTATTTCTTTTGAAGATTAGATAATTGCAATCTAAAAAGTCTAAAATCAGAATAACCATAAAGACTGAGATCTGATAATTGCTATAATTTTAAGACAATTGTAAATGCTAAAATAAAAAGAAAATTACAAATTGGCTTATATGATGACTGTTTTATTCTTAACTCTAAACTAGATAGAACCAATTATTTTATTGAAAGACAATAAAAATAGTTAATATAAAAAAAATAAAAACATAAAAAAAAAAATTAAGAACTTATCTAATTTATGTTCATTATTTAGCTTTTTTAAAAAGCTAATATAAAACTATACTATCTCTTTTAATTCAATAAACATATATATTTTTTTAAATATATATATTTTATTAAACATAATAGCTATCATCTACTATAAATAATAATATATAAATTTTGTATCTGTCATTTAATTTATTAGTAGTTAAGTAAATTTTATATATTTAATATATTTAATTAATAATAACTTAAAAGATCAGTATAGTGCCTTTAAATTAATTATTAAAAAATTTCAATAAGTTTTATATACATATATATATATAACTTATAACTTGTATTTCTATATTATATATAAAGAATCTATAAAAAAAAAAATCTGTATAATGTATTTTTGATTGGGTAGGTTGTATATAGATATTACTAGAACATATATATCTTGTATTAAATTATAATTGATAAATTATGTATAGATCATTAACTAATATTATATAAACTGATAGGTAAATAGATGCATGTTTTATATAAACTATATAATAACATCTTTATAATAAAAGATTTTATAGTTAGATTAGTTTAAAAAAACTATTTTTTTTTTCAGTATTAAGGTAACCTCTTTGGTCATAGTTTTTTATTAATACTTATATTGGTATATGTTTTATATAGACATATCTATAATGAACTATCAGACAAGTATACAACTGTCTACATATGTAACTTTTCTATATTACCTATTTAAGAAGTCCACCTAAAGGTTTCCTACCAGTTGCTGTATCTAACACCCTTGCTTAGATGTTCTATTTAAACTCTCTGATCAGATCCTGATATTAATTCCACCAGATCACAAACTCAGATCTATTTACTTTTAACCATAGGACTATAATTTTTAGACTATTTTTATTCTCAAAGTAAACTTACCAGAGTGAGCCATATTTTCTTTTACCACTAATCTGATTTGATGCTATGGTCAAGGCTAACACTTATAGTCAGAGTTACTCCTTAAACTGCTATTACCCTTGTAAAATTTACCTAAACTCTGGTACTCATCTTTCTGATTTCTTTTTTATTATCCTCTATTAGCCGCAACTTGGAACCAACAACAGACTTTCCTAGACTTCCAATCCAGATGGTCCAGTATGGTATACTTATATATTCTTTTTCTTTAGTGATTCTGATAGCCTAGTTGGTCATGTGCTTCTCTATACATCTTGTCATTTAGTTTATCTGACAGTTTTTATGAAGGTGTTTCATAAGCTTCTATCAGTTTAATGATATTATTGAAAGTTTATGCTATCTCTTTATTTAGGATTTCTAAGTGGGTTTCTGTCTTTTTAGTTTCTTAGCCTTCTACATCTGATGGTCTTATCATAGGTTTGTATCAAAACCTTATCTGATATCAGTTTTTTATATTTTTCTATATATGTGTAATGTTACATTTTATATAGATGCCCTGAGCTTCCAATGTCAGGTAAGGCCTGACTTGGTGTATTTAAGATTACAGATACCCAAAACCCAACTGATTGACAAGAGACAGTTACCATAACATAGATATAATTTCCAAAATTCATTATCTGTAAGAATTGAACCTTAGACCTGTCACTTGAGGGTTGACAACCTATTTACTTCACTAGGTTATCACATTCTTTAAGAAGACTATTTATAAATGAGAAGTCTTATATAGTTCATATAAATTAAATAGACACAAAAGTAAGTTAGAATAAAAGATGAAAAATACTATTTAGAGTGATAAATTGAAGTTTGAAGTGTTTGAAAAGGATAATCATAAGTATACTTGGAGAAAAATAAAAAAAATATAATATTGAATATTTAGTATTAATATTTAGATCAGGAAGAATAGACATAATAGTTTGAAAATGTTTTAACATATATGATCTTAAACCTTTAGTTCAGTTTTATAACAGAATAAGTTTGAAAGACTATATAAAAGTTCTTGAAACTTGTTATATATTATATTTAAACAATTTAATAAACATAATCAATCACAAAAAATTATATGTTTCAAGACAACAATACTAAAATTCACATTTCCAAATTTTTTCAGAAATGGTTTGACAAAAATCATATTACATAACTTCCATGACTCTTATATAATCCTGATCTCAATCCTATTGAACTTTTGTGAGATTAATTAAGTGTCATATATGAGTGCTGTCATGGAAAAAAGACTATTTGGACTTTCAATATATTTTGTGTACAGTTATCCATTTACAGAAATTTTACTATGATGATAAATTTTCTATAGATGGTTGACTATACACAAAATATATTAAAAGTCTGAACAGCCTTTTTCCCTTGGCAGCACTCATATGTAAGTACATTCTTCTACCAAGTGATAAGTCAGAACTCTTCAATTTGCTCCAGAAAGAATGATTTAAAATCGATGGTTCAATTTTAAAAAATCTTGTTGAAAGTATGTGTCAACGTAGTCTTGCTGTAATTGCTGCTAATAGGTACCCTACACGGTATTAAATTATGTAAATAAAATTTATATATATAGCTGCTAAATAAAAAAATTATGACCCGAATTAATATGTAGTTTGCTGAGAATTCACAAATCAAAAACCTGCAAAAAAAAAAGATCGTCATATTGTTACTAAAAAAATCCGGTGACTTATGTCAGGGGAGTGTACTTTTATTAATCCTTTATTTATTTTTTTTGAATATTTTTTTTGGAAGGGAAATCTTTTTTATTCGCTTTTTAAGAGACAAAACCACTATTATTAGACCAGAATAGATGATTAAAAATATTCTAAAATTACTAAATAATAATCTAAATTGTACAAATGAAATTGATTTATCGAACATACAAGATCTACACATTCCAAACTCTATAATAAATACAATTTTTTATGTCCAAAGAAGCTCGTTATAGTAAGCTTTTGCTGGAATTGGATTTATAAACGGATCTGTCTGCATTCATGAACAGATAAATAATTAAAACGAAGCTACAAAAAATTGTAGAGTCCTAAAAATATATAAACATTTTTAAAATTTTTTTTTTAAAATTTACTGATACTGGACAAAAATTACATAGATACATAGATACAAATGTACATATATGCATGAAAAGCAAAAGAACAAAAACTATACAAAATTATGGATCCCCATATATACAGTATAACGATAGTCTGAAAATCAAAGTACAATAATATGAAAATTAGGTCATTAATGATTTTGGACATTGTATTTTTGTTGTTTAACTAATTTATCTAAGGATGATGGTCTTGAATGTCCATATTGTGTTTCATGTAAACCGCATTTGTTGCCTTATAAGTTAAAAGTAATGAGGGAAAAACATTTGCGAACGAAGAAGTCAGAAATACCAGATGGGATGAAGTACTTACACAAAGTACCATTTTTCCTCCAGCAAGACGATTCATTAACACCACAATTCTTACAAATGCGTTGTTTTTTTGGTCGTTTATATTTAAGAGTGCCACATTTGATCTGATCGGTTGGTCTGTTCCTACCATGGGTCTTAAAACTACAAAAAAAAATAAATAAAATAAAATAGAATAAATAAATGACTTAATGATAATTGAAATTTGACATTAAGAAGTTTAATGACATACTATAATCCGCAGGCATTACAGAGGAGTTTTCCAAGATCATCTCTTCTCCAAGCTGGTGATTTAGTGGTATTACAATTTACACAATGATTACGAGCTGATATGTGAGGATTTGATAAAATTTCGATGATTTGAGGGTGATAATCTACAGAAGCAGCCATTCTATCTTCGGCCTCCCATTGCTTCATGAGACTAAAAATAAATTTAACAAGTCAATTAAAGAAGACAGAGAATTATATGATCCATCATTTTATGATAGGATCAAATATCTAGAGATGACAAAAGAACGCGTTTTAATGATTTTATGTTTTTTTTTTAAATTGGCTTAAAAAATGTTTTAAAACATTGTTGATAAGAATCAGAAGATTCAAATTTATAATCATGATTATAACCATCATATCATTATTATTAATCATGATATCAATATCAGTGACGATGTTTTAAAACATATTTTAAAAAAATATAAAATTGATTTCAAATAGAATGTTTTAAATCATTTGCCATTCATATCAACATCTAGTACTAGTATTATAATAAATATTTTGACGTACGATATTGCTTTATCTATCGGGATCAAACCGGCCTTTACAAAATCTTCGACAGTTAAATCAAGCATCCAATCTTCAAACACAATTTCTTGACCATCACTTAACGGTATCCTCGCTGGGGGGACAGTTGTAATGGGCGTAAATGACAAGTTAGTGTATTCAAAGTTAACACTCATAGCAACTTTCACGTTATTAAATAAGAATGGGATCAATGGGATCAATTTGTTTTTTAAGAAAATAGAGAATATATATATATATTTTTTTTTTTGATGAAAGGGCACTGCGGTTCTTATATATATCTTTTTATGCTTTTTCCTATAGAAACCTTATTATTATTTCAATACATGTCCGTAGAGAAAACCATTTTTTGAATTGAAAGGATTCAGCAAATAGCACTAAAATCCTTCAATAAGAACAAAGATAGTGAAACTATATATGGTAAAGTGTTCATGACGCCAGGAGCAATGAAAGAATTTAAACATAGAGAACATATGAAATGCTAGCCAATTTTGAGAACTTGTTACAAATGATCTTTTTGTTTGTTTTCCGAAACAAAAATAACTCTCGAGAACTTTTCCACAATTTTCATTCATTACTATTTTGATTATCAAAGGAATATCATTTGCAGCATACGCGACAAAGTTTAAAAATAAGCGGTTCCCGGAACGAAATCCCCATAAGAACAATACATTAAATTAAATCCGGCCTTTCTCACGAGAGATAATAATAAAATGTGAACAATGATTCATTGCTGTACACTAATTTAGGAGCTGTGGCTACGTTTCGACGAGCTATGGATTGATCGCCGCAAAAAGATGACAACAGAAAATAAAAATTGATTTGTGCACACATCTGGTATGGTAGATCGTATCTTTAGTAAATTTGATGTTTTCGATAAGATTATTAAGACATCTTTGAGGATTTCGACGAATTCTGAAACGGTTAAGTGAGAACACCGTTTACTCCGCTTCTTTGAAAAAGGAATAATATTCGCAAAGACGTTAAATTTTCATGATGCCACAGAGATAAGGCTAATGCATGTTTATTATTTTTATTTTAAAGGCTACAAGTGCGTTGCGCTAGGTGGAACACTTGAATCATCATAATAAAATAATCACCAAGAACATTTCATTTCGTTTACATCGATGCATCGACTACTGGATCTTTGAAGTATCAATAAAAATTAATAAGTTCGACACGCGGCAGATTTTATATAAAAAGTACGCGTTTCTCGAATTTATAGTTCCTTGTTAATAATCATCACACCATTATACCATTATTATTATTATTATCAATATTTAAACATTTGAGCAAACAATTTAACAATAATCTAATATTTTAATATTTTTACATTTTAACATTTTTAACATTTTTAACATTTTTAATAATTTAATATTTTTAATAATTGTCATAATTAAACGTCAAATGATTTCATTTGAATACGCACGTTTCTGAGCTTATTTTTACCCCTTGTCAATTATATAGTAAACTTGGTAACTAAATACATCTTTAAAAAAGATCAAGTGATAAATATACATTTTAAAAGAATCAGCAATATTAGAATGTAAGTCGCAATTTAGAACAACAATCAATCAATAAAATTACTTTGTAATTATGTAAGTTGCAGTATATAACTTATTAATATTATATCTATATATAATATCTATATATATAACGATAATGATAATATTAAATACATATACAATATCGATATTATATACATATATATATACAATCCTTTGTTACACGATTGTATAGTTTGTAACTAAAGGATCTGAAACCGCTTTGTTTAGCCTGAAGTTATTCCTTCTATGGTTATCGTTATCTTAGACATACCTTGGTACCGAATACCGTAATAACTCTGCATATTATAAATTACTTCAACAAGTTATTTTTTATAGTTTGGTATGGTCAACTAAAACCAAAGCGATACATGAAACAAGAAATTTATCTTGTTTAAATGCTAACTTAGTTTATAACTCTGCTTATAACTTTTTTTGTCATATAGTAAGACAAATAGTACCTGGTAAAGGAATAACAATAGTTAGGGTGTGCAACTCTCCCTTTAAAGAATAACTGTAGAACAATCGTGACAATGCATGAGTGGATAATGTCACGTTCTCATTGTAAACTATCCATTTGCATTTAATGTGCTAGTCCTAGTAAGTATCGTCCGAAACTCGAAACGTCGGAGCTTCAAGCTGATCAATAAACAAATAAATTCTGTTTTAAATACTACTTCCTTAATTATTACTTTTTTTTTTAACATTTCTTAGGAGTTTTTTCCTACCAAAAAACCCTGCATGCAATTTCAAAAAAAGGAAAACAAAGCTGGTTTTTTATAATTTGCTATAATTTGTAGTCTACTCTTTGTATCGTCTACTCTTTCTTCTCTTTCTTTCTGCTAGTAAAGTATTCGTATGTGTGTTACAACTTTTTGTAAAACCATCGATTTTTTATTTATTTTAGATAATTTAAACATTATAGTAACGAGAGTGAAGGATAAAAAAAAAACAAATAAATAATTTTTTTTTTCTTAATAATTATTAATATTAAACTAAGTTTGTTTTTAATATGGAGTCGGAAGTTGTATATGCAATTCATCCATTCAAAGCGGAGAGTGAAGATGAGGTTTCTTTTGAATTCGGAGAACCGATCATCGTTTTAGAAAAAGATGAATTATATGGTGATGGTTGGTGGAAGGTGAATCTTCATCTTTCTTTCTTGGTATTAAATGAATTCGGGGATTTTTTTTCTTGACTTACATTGTTGATGTTAAGCGAGATAATAAAAATAATAGTTTCACATGATGAATTCACTTTCCTTTTTTTTCGAATTCCATTTAACTTACATTATTGTCTTTTTTTTTTTTTTTTTACATTATGCAGGGAAAAAACATTCATGGAAGAGTTGGACTTTTCCCAATGAATCATACTAGTTATAGTAAACCCGTTCCAATACAACTGGATCCCACTAATAATAGTTATAATAGTTATAATAGTTTTTATAGCCAAATGGTTTCTACTCCTAATGATATGAATTTAAATAATTCAGATTTGAATGTCCCTTCACCTCCTTTTAGAATGCCAACTCCTTCTATTGAAGAAACCATCGATGATATACAAAATAAGTTAAAAAAAATGAGTGTAAGATCGAATGAAAAACAATTAAATCAAAATAATTCTGAACCACAACAATATCCATGGTCACCAAAGCAAGGTCGTCGCAGCAGATTGTTTTTATCATCGTCGTCTTCTTCAAGAACTGTCAGTACCATTAGCAGTTCGTCTCATCGGCAATCTACTGAAAGTACAAAAAAAAATGTTACACATGCTGATTTAGTTTCTCCCATAACTTCCAATGAATTTGTATCAACTCCGAAACAAGGCATTCAGATAAAGGATCATCCATCAACTTGGGATGTAAGGCAGGTCTGTCGGTGGTTAGATGAGGTCGGTTTTGGTTCTGAGATAAACAATTTTATCGGTAATTGTTAATTATGAATTGTGAACTGTTAATTATCTTTATTATTATTGTGAACTGTTAATTATCTTTATCATTATTAATTGTTAATTTTGCACTCTTTAAGATAATGATATAACTGGCGATGTTCTCCTCGAGCTTCATTTATCTACGTTAAAAGAGTTAAACGTGCTTTCCTTCGGAAAACGCGTACACATAATGAATGCCATAAATGCGCTTAAAGCCAAACATTCAATTGGGGTTGGTCCTGATGATGATGTATCGGATATAGACGAGGTTAGTAAAGTTTATCATTCATATCTATGTAATTACATTTCCATTCCTAATTAATTTAATTTTTTTGTTAGTATTCCGGTTCTGTTCAACCATATTCGCCAACTCCCGTTTATCGTTTTCAACCTAAATATAACACCAGCAGCCCTGTGTTAGGTAGATACGCTGCTAATCATGACTTTAGGAAATTTCCTGGTCTTCCAGAATCTCCCAGAAATTCTGCTAGCAATAATCCTGCTTCTTATACTCAATTTAAACGTATTGAAGATGTTGATGTCGCAAATGTTGAAGTAATGTGTTTATAAAATTTTTATAATGACTCTGTATCAATGTTTATGTTCAAGCTTTAATATCATTGTCATAAACAGGCGGTTAACCCTAAATCTAAAAAAATCAAACTTTTATCAAAGTGGAATTCTTTAAAAAAGTCCAAAGAAAAAAGAAATAAACTTCGAACATCTTCTGAAGGTGGATATGATATCAATTTGGTAATATTCATATTTAAAATAAATTTGTATATTATAATTATGATAATAATTGTATTTATAATCGTCTAATCTTTTTTCCTTTTTTTTTTTTAGAATGAGGAAGACAATGTGATAAGGAATCAATTTATTAATGATAATATTCGACCAAATTCTCCGAGTTTGGAGAAAAATCGAGGATTAAGATTTAGCAGGAAGAAGCATCCGGTAATTATTTGTGACCTATCTACAATATCTATAAATTTTTATCACAATCCATTATTGATCTACTAAAATTATTTACTTATAATTTATCATTTAGGGAGATAGCATTATTGGGAGCCCTTTGATGATCCCAAAACAGTCTTTAGAGTGAATATTTGAATTTATTAATATTCAAGAAATCATTACATTTTGACTCATTTGATTGTTATGATCGTTATTTAGCATTAATAGACCTGAAAGTCCTCATCAATATAATAAATGGGAAGCCATCGAAGATTTAAGCGCTATTGATTTGGAAGTATTGAAATCCATTGGCGAACCTGATTACGAAGGATGGCTTAAAAAACAAGGCGATAAATATAAAACATGGAAGTCACGTTATTTTATATTGAAAGGAGCAGATCTCTATTATCTTAAGAATAATAAGGTATTTAATCTCATCATGTCATTATGGTATTATATTACCCCATTATTTAATAGTATTCACATCACATATACCGTTTGTAGAATATCCAACATCCCAAAGTAAAAGGTCATATTGACTTAACGGGATATCGCATTTTTACTGATGAAAATATATTACCTGGAAAATATGGGTTCAAGATAGTTCATGACATGCTTCGAACCCATTTTTTTGCACATGAGGACATTGATGTAATGAAAGGATGGATAAAGGCAATGATGAAAGCTACGATATCTCGTGACCATAATGGTATATTTAAGTCTTAATATATTCATTAATGTTATCTCAATATTATATTAATATTTATATTAATCAATTCTTTTGCATCTATTAAAGCACCAGTAATCAGTTCAAGTAATATAAACACAGTTCCATTAGCTGATGCTCGTAAAATGTCACCACGACCACCGCAACCTCGACGTCCATCACTCTCTCCCACTGCAATATTATCACCCCCAATACTTCGCCCTCCTCCACCAACATTTGTTAAAGAAAAACAGAATCCTTACATAACAACTATGGGATCATCATCGACAACCTTTATTCAGAATACACCCATGTATCCAAATATGAGTTCCTATAATTAAGAAACATCAAATTAAGAATAATCAACAAAAACATATATAATTATTTAGGAAAAAGTAAATTGTTTTGAAAACAATTTTTTTATCTATTGGTAATATTAGTAATAATAGTAATTATAAAATTTCAAAAAACATTTTTTTTATACAAATTATATAATCAATTTGTTTTCTTAAAAAAAAACAATTTAATCAAAAAAGTAGGAGAATAAGTTCATTCTCTATTTATCTATTTGTAATAACAAAAAAATTTTCACGTTAGAAACGTTTGTTTATTATAAAAATCATACTGTAATAATATAAAAGTAAAAATAATACATATATATATATATATAATAAACAAAAAATATTTAAAAAAAAAGAACGCGAGTGAAAGAGATGATAGAAAATCTTGATGGAAATTTTACTCCTCGCATGGGATATGCCGGATTGGAGAGACCATACGTATCTATGTATGTACATATACACACGGTACTACATCCTTGAAAACCTTTCCGGAAACAAAACTGCACTCCTTGAGATTTTTCCTTGCATCATTATTTTCGTACCATGAGAACTAGTGTTTTGTTTTAAAAATTTTAAGCATATTAATTTTTACAAATGCGTACATATTTACTGTAAGTTTTGGACACAGGTGTGGTATAATGCGCGTATGTACGTAGTAACTCCAAGAACTCCAAAGATGACCACGTGTGATGTTCGTGTTTATCTTCATAAATATATATGTAATGTATTCGAATACGTATATTTACGAATACGCATAATAATTCTGTCATTATGAATACTCATGCGTAACAATTGTAAATTCATAATTATTATGATAATTCATAATAGTTATTATGAATATTCATAATAAGTTATTATATGAATATTCATAATATTTATTATATGAATATTCATAATAGTTATTATGAATATTCATAATAGTTACGAATATTTACAATGAATGAATCTTCATAAATATTCATAAAACTTTCTATATTCGAATATATTTATGAATAACATGCTGAACAAGGACTATGATTTACTGTGATCACAGGAAACAGAATGTTTCTTTTGTGCTTCGCAAAAAGATGTGACCTTTGCGGATCACGATGTCATGTATAGGGATGGGCAAAATTTTTATATGTATATACTTAAATATTCTAATATTCTTACATATTCTTGCATATTCTTAAATTTCGTTATAATAAATAATTTTATTTAAATACAAATATTATTATAATTAATATATTGTTATTTACCGCTGGTGGCGATATCGCCAGGGATACTATATCTCAAAAATCTACTAGCTAACACATGTCGGAGGTACTAAGTAAAAATGTTCATGACCTCAAAAACCTAACCCTAACTGAAATTTGGACCTTTATTATATCTAACCCAACCTTGGTCTAAAATTGTGCCCTAACCCTAAATTTGATAAAAGAAATAAGAGAGGTGGTGGTATCGCTACCGGCGATAAATGCCAAGATTGTTATATTATACGTATCAAATAGGAAACTTCCAAATTAAATATTTATTTTTTTAAAACACTCGTTGTATGTTATAAATTATTGTTTTAATAAGATAGTTTCGAACTTCTAAATAGGGACAGATCAGTCCTGAA
This sequence comes from Cetraspora pellucida, assembly GCA_910591915.1. Taxonomy (NCBI): domain Eukaryota; kingdom Fungi; phylum Glomeromycota; class Glomeromycetes; order Diversisporales; family Gigasporaceae; genus Cetraspora; species Cetraspora pellucida. Next base: position 15,619 of record CAJVQA010000832.1, on the reverse strand, counting down.
AAGACCGAATTAGGACCGGTCTTTTTTTAACCAGTCTTATGGTTAACCGGTCCCCGGTCTTGAGACAAATAGAATTAAAAAAATATGTTACATAATCTTTTTATTTTCAACTGCCGACGTCATATGATTTGATTTTTCCGCTAGCCAATAAGATGTTTAGAGGTTTAAATAATTAAGGACCGTTATTGGGACCGAAAAACATCAATAGACCGGTCTTCTTAGGGCTGGACCAGACTTGTCCATCAATGTTGTCCTATGACCTTAAATGACCTTTATGACCTGTCATAAGTCATTTGGTCATAGTAAAAAATTTTTTCATTAGCATTTAATATGACCAAAAAGTCATATTATTATATGACCAAGGTCATATAGGAAAAAAATATTATTGCACGGGTCTTATGTGACAACCCGTGCTTTTTTCATTTACTTATTGGCACGGGATTGTTACGTCAGACACCGTGTAATAAGATAATTATTGTACGGGTATGTAGTGAATAACCCAGTTACATACACGAGTTCATATTTAAATCTCGTGCCTTCGGCACGGAATATGAACCCGTGTGTAACTGGGTTATAACTATATTTTATGACATAGTCTGTTAACCATAGCTGCCGCAACAAAATTGTCACGCAGATCCTCGATTTTGGCCCCCATTTGGGCTAATTTTGATTGTGATCTAAATAGTAGAACCGATTACTTATAACTCCGGTCAAATCTGCAGATCATTTGGCCAGATTTGGAATCATAAAACTCCGGAATTGGTCAAACGATCTGCAAATTTGACCAGAGTTATAAGTAATCGGTTCTACTATTTAAATCACACATAAAATTAGCCGTGATGCTAATTTCCGGCCGGAATTAACTTTTTAACTTTTTCATTCCAAGAATAGAAATTTTTAAATAAATAGACCCCACAATGGTAAAATTAGTCAAAGAACAATTTTCACTTAATAGGCGGTTGTGATCTTATTAGAAATTTTGAGTAATTTCAGTCAAATTTTTTTGATCATCGCTCTTAGCCAATCAAAATTTAGAATCTGCCATGACAATATGAGAACCATTACTACGGCAGAGTCGGATATAGGCTTATCAAACATGTATTTGGTTTTAGGCCTTTTGTCAATTTTAATTGGATAAAAAGCTTGCCAAAGAGGGCCTAACGGATGGCCAGTAAAATTAACTGGAAATTCGCGAAGCAAATGTTCGAATTTGAAAACTTGGTAAAGGCAATTTGAAATTGTATATAAATATGTTATTATATTGTATTCAACGATCATATCTTTTTTTTATTTTTAACATAAAAAAAAATATAAATATATGCAATCGATCTACGTAATCGATCTACGTAATCGATATATGTAATCGATAACTTAATATACGTAAGGGTTAAATTTTAGCTATCGATTACATAATAATTACATTGCCCATTGCCCATCCCCAGTCACGTAGGAAGAATTTTATCGATTTTGATCGGAAATATAAAAATCTCCGCAATTTTCCACAAAAATCATGTGTTCACATCTATTACACAAAAATTTGCTAAATTCCTTTAAATCCATTTTTTAAAAAATTGCCAAGACTCCATGTTGAATTCCATTTATATGCTATATCTTGTATTGCCTGATTAAGAAACACTAAAAATTTTAACTTCTTTTTTTTCCTCAAACTTCAAGTGAATTTATCTTGATAATGTCTGTTCGTTTTCGAGATTCGAATCTACCTTCAAATTTTACTAACTAGTAAAATTCGAAAATGCCTAAGCATCGAAATTGATTGAAAAATCTGTAATCAATATAAGCCAATCACAGGCTTGCCTTGAAAATCACCATCCGACATTTCTGATCGGGATATATCGGACAAAGCAAACCAAAATACTGGTTCATGTTTATGTGAATCATCTTTATCTTTACTGATATAATGGACTCTTGAACCAGTAAAGATAAAAAAACGATTCACATGTAAACATGAACAAGTATTGTGGTTTGCTTTGTCCGATCAGAAATGTCGGACGGTGATTTTCAAGGCAAAGACCCATATTATGGTTCCCAGATTTCTCGTGGTGTGCGATGCATGAAATTTTGCTGATCCCTATCGCAGAATATCACAAAATTTAAAATAATAACACAGAATCTTAGATTTTTAGAAGTTTCTTGCAGAATTTTACTATGATGACGTGTATTGACCAATCATATCACGATAGTCAGCAAAATGTTACGTATTTAATAAATACCAATCTACCACAAAATTATACAAAAACTAGCTTCATAAGGAAATTTTGAAGCCCAATTGCAATCGATTAAAATATAATGATTTATGAGATTAAAATTTTTACCAACAACACAAGTAAAATGATATCTAATAAGGTACCAATGAACATCCTTATTGCTGCCAGATTTACCATTATCGTTATTACTGCCAGATTTTGGTGCCAAAAGGATGTCAATAGGATATCAATAGACATCAATCAGAATCATGGGCCAAAATCTGACATCAATAGGGAGTTCTATTTATACCCTATTAGGTATCATTTTACCTGTGCAATTTAGCCATTTTAAATTGCCTTTTTTATATATCGATCACGTCCCCGCCCTGATACCGAGTTGAAAAATTTTTCGATCGATTACGTAATTTATAGTCACGTGTTTCAAATCGTAGTTAACAATCTCGATATAACGTATACGTATAACGAAGTTGTTATGTTCAAATTTGCCTCGACATAACGAAACTATTAATAAATTTAAATATCATGAATTTTTGAAATTCTGGTACTGATAGCTCAACCCTTTCATTATTTCGAGACTATACCGTTGTACCTAGAATTTTTTTGTAACTTAAAAAATTGTTCAATATATTGACCAAAGTTTTAAAAAAAAAAGTGACTGAATTTTTTTTTATGAATGAGTATAACTATATTACACTTAAAACTAAACATGATTATATACACTTAATACTGAAAACATCATTTAAAATGGTTTCTATAACCAAACGTATATGATTCTATATAAACTATTATAATTTCGTGATCAATATTCAACTAAACATTCTAATAAGATTCTTAAAGAATCACGCATTCATTAGAATCAAAAATTTTGTAACTAAAATAAGGTGTAATAGTTATACAATTATTTATAAAAATACTATCTTAAAACTAGAACAATAAAACTTGTTTTTTTTTCGTTTAAAGAAAAGTAAAACGATTTATTAACAATTTGTTTTATTGTTCGTTAATAAGTTTATCTAAAACGTGTTTTAGAAAAACCAATTCTAAAAGAAACAATCGTTTTCATGAATCACCATGACTAAATATAAAGCCGGAGATCTTCAGAATAAAGGTGCTCCTATGTTTTGGTTTTGGCTTTGGTTTTTTCGAATCCTTTTTTAAAAGACAAGGTAGAGTTAATGAATTGTAAGGTTATAATAGGGTATGCAATAATTTATCGAATGTAAAAATTTATAAAGATTTAAAAAAAGAAACAATTTATTTTAAAGATCTATAATATATTTCCCATTTCCCAATAACACTAGTTCTATAATGTCCCAACCTTATATATATACCCACATCTTGCGTATTGCAAGTGAAAAATCCCAATATATAAAACAATATTGACTAAAACTGTATAACTATATTCTATGATTTACAGGTTAAAACAAGAAAAAAAAAAAAAGACGATATTTTATCAAACACCCGTCACTAATGTTTAGACAACATGGTTCCTACCCGTTTTTTCCGTCGTTCACGGAAAAGTTCTCGGCGTCGATCAATATCTTTTTGAGAGATTTCAGATATACAGTCACGACGACGGAAACATACCTAATATTTATAATAATAAACATTTAAAGTCTGCTTATGAATCCTTTAAAAATAATAGAGCAAAAAACAAAAATCCTTACATCGATCAGTTTATGACAATCAATTAATTTCTTGGGCATATTCTAAATATTAAAAAATGATAAATAAATGTATTAACATTATTTATTTACTAAGACGCATCAACATCAACTAAATAATTATAATAATAAAAAGGAAGATTTAAATTTACCTGAACTACCTGAAATACTTCCATGGGATCATCTACTGCTAAAATCTTTTCTTCATTCAATCTAAGTATTGCTAACGCAACACGAAAAAGTATTTTGTTACCTTCACTGTTAATAGAAATATAATAATTAATTAATATTAGTTGCCAATTAATATAATAAAAAAATGGAATAAAAAAAAATATAGTTATCATACTAGAAGAAACAATCCCAAACTCTAAGCAATGTCTTTTTAAACGTATATGTATATATATTAGAAATATATTTGAATTATAATCAAAATATCAAATAATTGTAAATATTATGTTTACCTCAATTGGTAAAATATTGATATAAAGAGTTAAGAACCAATGACTAGTTACTAGAGTAATTGTTGGCATATTTCCATCCAATTTTTCTATATCACAATTGGCACCTCCATTCATTTTATTCCAAATGTCAGGCATCTTTCTCATAATAAGTGACATGAGAACAGCCTGATCGACGTTCGAACCTTCCATGGTGACATCATACATATTCTCTGGCAAATAATCGTGAATAATAGTCACTAACATCCAAAATGCCTTCTCTTCATCCATAAATAATAAAAGAATTCCAGCTACATAGTTAAGGGATTGGCAATAACCAATATTTGGAGAATATAGTGAAAAGGCAGTGAGAACACGACGAAGGGACTGAATAATTGGAACGTTGTCTGTTGAGAGAACCGGTGAATTGCTGTCATCAGTTATGACAGTAGATTTAAATTTGATGTTTTCAGGAAAGGTACGGTGAAGATCTGTATAATATATATTTTCAAATAAATATATTTTATTATATTATATTCGTACAAGTTTACAACTTTTTTGAAAAAATGTATCAAACCTCGTTCGATCACTTCAAAATATTCATTTTCCAATCGAGGATCTTGAGCTTTTAGTACAAGTTGTTGGTAAAGGTCCAAATGACTTTTCATTTTTGCTTCGGCACCACTATAAAAGAACCATACCTGAAAATGATAATTTCTCAAAATTAATTAATTGCATAAATAAACAAATGATTTTAATTATTAAAGTATATATATATAAGTGAAACCGACCCTTCCTCGAAGCGATGGTGGAATTCCTTTACGAACATATCTCTTCACTGAGTCGAAAAAAAAATAATGATAAGAAAAACTTGATTTAATAACAATAATAATAATAAAAATCCTAGTTTAGGCTTACTTTTAGAACATTTATTTGGTATCATTCCTCCATTTTCATTTAATACTGTTTCCCATTTAATTTTTCTTCGTTGTAAAACATGTGAATAAGAAGCTTCAAAATCTACATATTCTTTATTGCTTATCCATTGGTAAGATCTTTTGAAACCATATCGGTCTCTAGAAAATTTTAGTATATTTCAAGTTTAAAATAATGAGAATCGTTTTTTAAATAAATAAATAAATATATTCATATATATATCCATATATATATTACCTATCATTTTCAAATGGATCACGTTGCACCTTTACAGAATCAGGATGAAGATTGGAGGAATTTTGAAGTGGAATAGAATGCTTTGGAGGTGTACCTATTGGTACATTTTCATCACTACTAGCTGAAGAATGTTTCGCATGATTATTATTACTAGAAACATTATTTCGATCTTCGTTAATACTACTTCCAGAAAGAGATGGAGTTCTACTTCTACTATTTTCTCTTAAATATTCTTTAGGTACATTTAAACCATTTGCTCGTTCTTCAATACCACCACCATTAATATTTTTAGTTCCAATATTATTATATGAACTATAATGAGTACGTTCTTCAATACTACCATTAATGTTACCATTAATATTTTTGGTTCCATTATTATATGATCCATAATGAGTAAATACATAAGGACTGGGATGAGGTGGTGGTGAAAAAGCACCGTTAACAGTATAATGAAATACTGAATTAATCGGATTTGAATAGTTAGGAGTATTTTTAAATGAAGATAATGCAGGAGTAGGACAATCAAACGATGGTTGTCGTTTTAGACTGCTTATGCTAACATCACGAAGATGTAAGTTAAGCGAAGGACGTTTTTTAACAGAATTCATAGTACTATGGCTCCATGTTGATTCACGTGGTGAAGCAGCCATGTATTCGTCAAATAAAGACGAATAATAAGAGTCTCTAGAGCTAGAAGCTTCAGTAGGCATTTTTTTTTAAGCAAACTATTTGTTATAAAAAAAAAACCTATTTCCTTTTGTTTTTGTTTTATTTCCAAAAAAGAATTTTTTTTTGAAATATGTGAGTAAAGGAATCGATCCTGTGAGAGTGTTTATAGTAGTAAGGGGAAAGCGGTTTTAGTGTAGTGTAATGAAAGTAAAGACGAGGATAAGGGTGGTGGAAAGCCTGGGTATATTTAACCAGTAATTTAAAAGAGTGAGTTAGCAACTTCTAGTTGCGGTGAAATTTTTGAAATAAAAAAAACCCAAGCAGGGATGTGAAATTTGATATTATATTCTGCAAGAATACATGAATTAAATAAATGAATGACTTGAGTGAAAAAACTGGAAAAAAAAATATAAAATAAAAAAAATAAAAATAAAAATAAAATAAATAGAGTTTAGTGTGAATAAAATAGTGTTTGTTTTATAAACTTAGCGTTAGTATAATATAAACAAGGTGCTATATAAGACTAACAATAGTACAAATAAAAATCTGCAATAATATGCGCTCTGATTCGTCTTTTTATTATTATTAATACTATATTTATAAGAAATCGCATGCATGTCTACTTGTATTACGTTCTACTTACCCGGTGCATATATCGTGTTGGCATTTCAGAAATCTGTATAGAAATTATGTATACGAGAATGATAATAAACTTGTAGTAAACTGACAACAAAAAACAATAGAATAAAACCGGTTTCATTGGCATTATAGTATAAACATTAATAGTATTAATAAAGTGCATAGATAAATCTTTATACCAATAATTATATACAAAATCCAAAGTTTTCAAACAAACAAACAAAGAACATAGATTACTTTGTGTGCATAACCGTTTTATTGATGCTGTCATCGCGATCCACTAAGATCAAATTTGGTCAAAACCCCTTTATCACGAAAATAGTATTACAGAAATGCAAGTGAATGCCTAACAACTTTTTTTTTAAATGTATAAATGCAGATGTATATATATTATGTATTTTTTATAATTATACTCTCATTAAACGCCATCCTATTATTATTATTATTACTAAAGTTAGAAAACCCTACATATAACTAGCAGTGATACTATCAAAGCTAGTACTTTTTACAAGTTTTTTAAAAGTTGATGATGTTTTGGATCTCAAAGACATTGTTGTCGGTTGTCCTGACGTTTCAGATATTTCAGGTAATGGTGAAACAGACCTACATCTCGGAGATGGTTGTTGTGGATTCGACCTATTAAAATTATAAGAAGGTGGATAAAGAGTTGGAGACAATGATCGTTCTAATGTTGGTGAATCAGTGCCTTCTGGTGGATCTAAATTCTTATTCGTTGATTCAGATTGTTTATGTACAAGTTTTCGAGCTTCAGTGAGTGACATGGTACTTAAATCGCTTGACGAAAACACTGGAGCTATTAAAAAATAAACAGTTAACATGACATGTTATGATTAAATAATTTGTTTATATGATAAGAATTTTTACATTTTGGATCCCTTGATATTGTAGCTTTCATAATAGCTTTCAACCATTCTCTGATTTTTCCCAAATTTTCATGTGCAAAGTAGTGAGCACGTTCAGTATCATGAACCAATTTGAATCCGTATTTTCCCTGCAATATGTTCTCGTCAGGAATGATGCGATACCCCATGATATTGATAGTACCTTTGAGCCGGGGTGTTTGTGCAATCTAAATTCAAAATAAAGTAAAATACCATATTTTTGCAATGTTAATATACGATAGGTATATCCAAACATAACAAGAATCAAACATGTAATGTGTTACCTTATCACTCTGAAAATAAAACAAGGTTTGCTTTTTTAAGACGCAAAACCTATTTTTCCACGATTTATATTTATCATCTTGTTTCATAAGCCACCCTTCGTAATCAGGTGTCCCAATATGTTTAAATGTCTCTTCGTCTTCCTCACCAATGCCTTCCTTAACTGAATGTAGTCGATTTATTTGGTCATGTTTATCTCCATTCCTGATTGCATGTATAACAATAGCCAAGAATCACGTCAGTGATCGAAAAAATAACCGAAAAATAACCGAATTTGTTAAAAAAAACTTACTTTTTAGCATATTTCGGCAATCCTAACTGACTTCCGACCAAACTATTACGGTCCTTTTTAAAAAAAGATTATATAAATAACAAAAAAAAAAAAGATTCACTTAAAAAACTGATAAAAAAAAATACCAAATGTTCTCTCGACATTTTTTTAGAAAGAGACTTGGGTTTATTTTTATATTTATTTTCAGAGTTTGTATCCTAAATAAATAAGGAATAAAAAAAAAATAATAAAGATAAGAATATAAAAAATAAAATATATTGATGTTTGTTTTTTTCGTGAAAAAGACCATACCACCAAAAGATCCCACCCTCCTGATGGAGATTGTGATTTTTCTTTTCTTACGGGTTTATGAAATGAAAATATGTTTTGGTTTGTCTCATTTTTTTCTGGTTTATCATTATGTTTGTCACTTTTGCTCGTGAAATTTAACTTTGAAAATATTCTACTACTTTTTTTTTTATGCACTTTTTCTGTAATTGCCTATAATAAAAAATCAAGGTTAAAAATCTCATTAACATTAAGGATTCATTTATTAATTTTCTCCTGAACATACCTGAAATTTTTCGTCAGTATGATTTATCTGTTGTGGTTGTTGTGACGGCAAACCGGAATGGCCATTACTGTTTACCGTTACTAGTGATGACTCATCTTTTGTATCAACCTTATCAGATATGTCAACTGGTTTTGATTGCATAATTGGTGTTGATTCCATAATTGGATGTAGCTGTAAAATTAATATCTCGTTAGCATTGATATTAAATTTCTTAGTCGACAAAATTAAAACTTTCTTTCATCAATAACTATTCAAATTCATTACTCAATAAAACTTATTCTAGACTTAGTTTTACCTGTGATGAATCTGCATTGCCTTGATCTTTATTCAAGGTAGATGAACTTTTAAGAGCATTAATAGCATTCATTATATGAATTCTTTTACCATACGACATAATGTTTAATTCCTTGAGAGAATCCAAGTCTAAACCAAGAAGGATATCACCAGTGATATCATTCTCTAAAAAATTTATACACAAAATATTTTTATAGTTTAGATACTAAACATTTGATGCTAACGAAAAATAGATATTATTGTATTAAGTTGTATATGTTTATTTACCGATGAAATGTTCTATTACAGAATCGAATCCTTTTTCTTTCAACCATTGACATACTTGTTCTACGTTCCAAACCAGAGGGTTGCCTTTAATACTATTTTTTCTTGAAATATTATTCCTAGAATTTGAATATTCACTGTGATTAGATCCCGACGAAAGAGATAAACTGGAATGACCACTTCGTAATGATCCTTTTGATTGTCGTTGTGACGAAGTTTGTAGATGAGCAATTGTAGAACTTCGGTGTATTGGCAAGTTTGGAGCAGAATTAGATTTAAAAACGGGAGTATCCAGGTTTGGATCAGAATTATTTTTTTGATGTTTCTTTGCCACAAGTTGATGTAATTTGGTTTGTATGTCAACAATTGTTTCATTTGCGGAAGGAACTTGTATTTTAGCTTCAGGAATAGTAGACGTTTCACTATTGTTGTTGTTTTTCATTGAATCAACCAAGTTTGATTTATTCATATTATTATTATTATCATATGGAGATTTTGGTATAGGTTTTTCGTAACTAGTATAATTCATAGGGAAAAGACCAATTTGACCAAGGACATTTTGTCCCTACATGGGGAACCATAATTCGTTTATAAGTAATCCACACGGTATGACATAAGTTGACGCAAAATTTATTTGTAACGATCAAATCGACATAAACTTTATTAGTTTAACCCTGTGAAAATTTTTTCAAACATTTATTTTTAATCTAAAATGACTACGGAGAAAATCATTATAATTACCTGCCACCAGCCATCCCAATACATTTCATCCTTTTCCAACACTAAGATCGGATCACCAACTTTAAATGTAAGTTCATCATCATTCTCACCATAAAAATTATGAACGGCATAGACAGTTTCCATCGATAAAGAAAAATGCTAGTATAGGAATTAGCAATAAATGATAAAGAAAAGAATAAAAGTTATGCAATTAATAATACTTTTTTAAAATAGCTTTCTTCGAGCCTTTAACCTGATTACCGAATTATATGTATGTATGTTAATTGAAATAAGTACAATTGTCAACATATAAGCAAAGAAACAAACCTGCAAGACTTAAATAAAACTGCAAGAACAAGCTCTCTAAAATTATATATATTGTTTTTTTCCTTATTAAGAATTTTCGCGAAAAATGAGGTGTATATAGGTAGGAAACAAAGAAAGTAATTTTTTTTTATATATACAAATTGTCATGACAATATAAATGAGCGGAAGATCCAAAGTACATGCGGTCGGTATATGCGCCGGAATCAATTTAATAATAAATTGGTTCTTGAAAAGATAAAATATAGATATTTTGAGATTTATTTTATGATCTTGTACGGTAAATGCTAACAAAAGAACACAAATAGTAACACATGCGAAACGCGATTAAACGCATTAAGCAACTTTAAAGCATAAGTATCTACCAATAAAAGGATATGAATATTTGGTTGGTTTGGGTAATTATGAAACGTACATAGTACATATGTGCCTATGTACACGTATACAAGTATGTATGTAAACATCTTGCTTGATAATATAATACTTTATTCTTTTATTTCTTTGATATTACACAACATTATTATCCGGTATTAATTGCTATACTAGACCGTTTTAAGTAATTTTTGTTTTCATGTTGCTCACATGGATTATAAATGTATAGTTCGTGTATCAATAGCGATAGCGATAAAGTTGAACCTGCAGAATGCGAACCCGCCTACTCACAAAAATAGGAACAAATTATCGTTAACTGTATTTGACGTCTTTTTTTTTAAGTCAACCTTTAGTGGTACCAATAGGAAGTTTGTTTTTGCATATCTTAAATGATGATGCGATATTCGATATTCGGTCATATAATCTGTATTTAATAACAATGAATTACGTTTTCTCAAAACAGTATCGTATCGGTATTATGCTTTAAAACTTTGCAACACTACATGTTTACGTTCTTAGTATATCGGTTGTTTTGGACCTATTGGTTGTTTAACTGTTTACAAACCTTAATAAATGTTTCTTTTTTTAATAGTAAAACCACCAACTTATGACTTTAATCACTTTATAGTATTATTTGATTGGATTATCTGGTTTCTTGTTTTATATAAATATAGTTTGCGTTAACTGATTGATCGTAATTTTTGGATAGAATCTTCGGTCATTTGATTTTTGTGTCATAACAATAAATCTTAAATTTAAAATAATTTGTTAATAATTTGTTAAATTAATTAATTTAAATTTGATCCAAAAGGAAAATAATATGAAGTAAAATTAGTTAGCCTTAAAATCTTAAAAAGGTAATAAAACTCTCAAGAATTATTGTTTCACTTTTTTTAAAAAAATAAAGTACGCACGTACACATTGTCACGATGATCGAAGATTGTTGTTTCAAAATATTTATTAACATTAAATGAAATAATTTACAGAAAGAAGTGTAAATTATATATGCATTGTAAATTTAGAAATTGCAAGCTTGCCCAAATTTTTTGAAATCTGACTATTAAGATTAGAGTCGACTGGTAATACCAAAAAAAAAAAAAATCTTATATCGATATATAGAATTTCATCGATCAGCTATGACTGATATTTTTTTAAATAGCCACTCAACTTTTTATATTATTTGAGATAGCAGATTACAACTTTTTAACTCTTTGGAATCAGTTTTAGTTATTTAGTTGGTTATACAGTAATATGTATTTTAACAAGGTTCAAATTTCTGCAAAACCATGTTCTTGGGATTCCAAGAAATGCAAAATTCCAAAAAAGAAAATTTTAACATATGGGGTTAGTGCTCCGTAAAATCAAATCAAAATTTGTATTTGAATCAAATATTGAGATCAAATATTGAGAAAATATTTGTTCAATATTTTCTAAAAAAAATCCCTCCCTCGTGATCTTTATCCAATTAGATCGAAAGATCAGGTGTAATGAAAGATTTAGGGTCAGGAATAAGTCACGTTAGGGGGGAAATTTGATTATTGCACTTTGGACCCCTGCAGATCAAGTTATGTAAAATCACGGGAAATTTCTAAGAGTTTTACAGATTTCAAAATAGATAGAAATATTACGAAATTTCCAATTATCGTTATCCCGAAAATTGTGGGGTTACACTTTTTTTGCAAAGCGTAATAATTTTTTGAGGGAGATCTACAGACGTTCGGCTTATCCGAATTTCGGAAAAACTCATTTTTGATCTTCGGGACCTTTATACATATAGCTGGTGTTTAATACAGGTCTAACAAATTTGATATTTAGACCTGACGGGTTTCTGTGAGATAAGGCCTTTGCAATATTTACACACAACTTAATTACTATGTTTATTTCTTACCAATAGCCTGTCGTTTAACAACGGGCTACGTAGTAATTATTTTGATTTTCATCTATAAAAGCACCAGCATAACCAATAATCGAGGGGGTAGTCACCTGGTTTCCGACCTAAAACCCTTTGGAAAGTCTTCAAATTTTTCAAGTTTTTACTGTTTTTTGAAAGAATTTAGTTTACAATTTTTTTCTTTTTTTTAAAAAAATAAAAACGATTGCTAGTTATGATGATTATAAAAAAACAAATTTGACTGTCGAATTTATTAAAAAAGTAAACCTGATCTTTATTATTTCATTATTATTATATAAAAAGTTTATATAGTGTAATAGAATACAATGTTATAGAGAACTAGAAACAAAGTTAATTTACTTTTAATCTAGACTTTGCTAAAAAGGTTCAAGGCCTTTTAGTTTATATATACAATGTTTGTAATTAATATGGTGTGTTGAATAAAGTCTAGAAACTATTTGTTATATTTGTTTTATGCAATGTTTGTAACGGTTGATCTATAGTTTAGCGTGTACTATGAAACTCAATTGTCACAATGTGATATCATCAGATTGGTAATATGCTGTGGAACGTAGTGCTTCAATAAACGCTTCCCAGAGTCTGTTCTTATTTACTTTGCGCCAAATAAATTCGAATAAGTGTGATTCAATCAAATCTTTATTTCTATTTCGTGGGGCAATCTGTAACTTGATACCATTCCACAATCCTTCTATGGTATTCGTATGTGCACCTGTTTCAGGATCAACAAAATTTTCTGAATGATTTACAGTTTTATGTTTATAACCTAGTTCTTCGATATTCAAATAACCTTTCCAACAATCTGTATGAACAATAGAACCTTTTTCAACATATTTTTCCAGAATATCTTTGATTGTTTCTTCATCACGTTTTTGTACCTTTATCAAGAAACATCGCTTTTGTTCTGTTCTTTCAATACCACCAATAATCCATACACCATCAATAACTCTACCACGATGATATTTTCTTCTTCCGAATTTAGATTCATCAATTTCAACAACGATTTCTTCACCACCTATTTTTTCTTCATGATCTTCTAAAGTATCAATAACTAATTCTCGATAGAATTTCATATAATCAGTTATTGTATTTGGTGAATGGCCTGTCATCTTTTCAATCGAACTATAATTGCATTTAGATAACCAAAAATAGCCAAACATCATTATAAGATTGCATTTCACATGTGCTTTTGAAAAGAAGGAATCCTTGAATATCGAAACTGATTTTCTACACTTTTTATTAACACAAGTAAATCGTTTATTATTTCTATACAAATTTGCTTTACATTTCTTACATTCAATGGGTTTATACAAAATATTATTTTCGAATAAAAATTTAATACATTCATTTTCATCTGTTAAAATTTTTACTATCGAAATAAAAGTTGGAAATGACATTACTAAACTAAAAATCGAATTATAACTTTTTATATAAATATTAATTGTGTAACTAATAAACAAGAATTGTAAATTCTCTTCTTTGTCTTCTCGTTATTTTTCTTTGTCTCTTTGACTTCATGATAAACAAAGAAAATTCTTATCGAAAATATAACTTTTAATAAAACAACTTTTCAGTTGTGTTAACCCAACTGTTGTTTTTCGTTATATTTTTTCTTGCTATCTTCAATTCTTCGATGGTTCTTTTGATAGAAATGTGTTTGAATATTATTGTTTTAAAACAGGGTTAATATTAAATGAATATTGATTTTATTCTTAATACTCTTTAATCTTTTATTGCTTCTCTTTATATCTTATTTTCTGTTTAAAATTTAGCTACAGAATAACCTTTTTTTATAATAATAATGATGATGTAAAGATAAGTATATTCTTTGTTTAATCAATGAAGTATAAACGTCTAAAATTTTATGTCAATCATATTAAAGGTTTAAACTTTTCACTTTCAGTTCGGTTTGGGACCCAGCACATGATTAAGAAATTATTTCCTTTTTAAAAAGTATCTGTCTATTTGGGGATGAGTTTCGGATTTCTTTTTGTGTTTCAACGTGACCAAGGTCAAATTTTAGCTGACAATAAAAAATCCGAATCATGCTTCTGCATAATATGATCAGCATGCATGTGGAGAAATTCGTAGTAAAAAAAATCTGATCAAACTATTGGATGGTGATGAATAAAGGGGGTGAAAAAAATACAAAATCCGCAGGCTTCACACCCTCAAAGTTGTACAGTGTAACAATACGAAATTTCATGTACTTTCCGCATCTACAAAAAATATTTCCTCTTACAGATTTTTGCCAAATGCTACTGGATAAAAAGCAGTTTAAATCCGAAATACCCATTAGATCATGTGATTGAAGTTTCATGTACTTTCCGAAATTGAAAATGCACAGTAAATCACCTGTTTTGCTGTTTTATCCAATCAATAAAAAAAATTCTTTCCGTTTTTTTCCACTCAATTAGTCACGAATTTTCATGTACTTTCCGATTTTGCAACATGTATTTTCCTGAATTTTCATGTACTTGATAGTCATGATCATCATCCTTTTCTGTCCAAGTCACATTATTTTCAGGTGATATAGAGTCGGGTTCATTTGCAGAACCGTTTTGTGCTGATCTTGGTCGCCTGTTTCCCAGTACGTCGATCACAAAAAGTATAATAAAAGATAGTAATTTTACATACTGATCTACTACTTATCACTATGTATTTGTTTTATAGATATTATATATAATAGTATGTTTGGCGTAGTGTTTGACTACGCCTAACATGAACTACTGCGTAAGGCTGCCTGCTACGCAGGCTGTTAAAGAGTGAGCTTTGCTCACTCAGGTGAGAGTGAGCTTCGCTCACTCACTTGTCATCTGATATTCTGTTTTACATTTTATTGGTTTCTTTACTGAGAGTGAGCTTCGCTCACTCACTTGTCATCTGATATTCTGTTTTAC
>CAJVQA010000831.1:0-29605 GCA_910591915.1 Cetraspora pellucida | reverse complement strand
AATGTGTAAGCAGACTACTTAAATTAGGCACCAAAAGTGCATGTGTGGCTAGTTGTAATCTCCAATGTAAGGTGAGCTCTTGGTAGCATGCTGTGTCCTAATATACTTGAATAAAAACATCGCAACTCCCAAGATAGGGACTTTAACTTAAAAAAAATAAAAAATAAAAAAAATATTATTTTTCTACCTATAATGAAATTTGAAAATTAATTTATTATTTTTATTTTAATTAAGTTGAACTCTTTCCACTAATCTTCATAACCAAAATCAGAACAGAAAGAAAACTATAGAAATTACAAAAACCAGCAAGTAAAAGCACTGTTGTCAACTAAGCAAAGTTAAAGCTAAGAAGAAATTAGATATAGTTTATTAGAATAGTAAATCAAGTTAACAACAATATAGTAGCTAGCCTTGACTTATAGAGAAAATTTTTGCTCTTTGACAAGAATTTTTTGTTGAAAAAAGGAAATACACTGAAACTCTGTACTGTAGATCACACACATGACATATAAAACAAGACAGTATAAACAGTAAATACAACAAAACAAATAACAGACACACAATCTCATAGATAAACAAATAAATATAGATATATATAATAAGACATGTGTTAAATTTATACAGATAAAATATAAAAATAATGCAAAGAAGTCTAATACAGAAAGTTCAATCAGTATCTACAGAGATCGACTGGTGTAAGAAATTAGAAAAGTATTGTGATATGTTTAACAAATCTGACAAAATACAAAGAATTATTAGATAGTTATAAATTAAAAGTATTAAGAAAAGATAAAGAATTGACCAAACTAGTTGGCACTGAAGCAGTCTTAGTTTGTGTGTTTAGAAATCTAATTGAAGTATATAATTACTGTAAGTATATACAAATAAGAGACAGTGAAAAACCAAAAAAGAATAGTATAAAGCAATTAAGCAAAGACAAAGAAAAGAAAGAGATATTGCTAAAGCAAGAATGTGAATGCATAGATTATAGTATATTAGAAAAACAAATAGAAAAGAGCTTAGTAATAAAAAATAAAGAAGAAAAAGAAGTTAAGACAGAAGAAAATGAGCAGTAGAAGAACATAGCCAATAATATAGAGACAAGCAAGAAACATAAGACAGATGAAAAAGAAGTAAAACACAAAGAAAAGAAGAAATCTGAAGTAACTACAAACATTGAACAAATATGAAATGAACAAATAAAAGAACAAAGTTATACAGAGAAGCTAACAAAAATGCATGTAGATAGTAAGTTAAAGGACAATATCTATACAATGTAGGACATCTCAGTAAATATAAGACTAGCACATGTTAGAAAGTGTCTTCAGTTTTATAGTAAAATTAGATTTATTCAGTGAAAAAGTTGTGGTAATAGCAAAGCAGCAATATTCGCTATTGAGTTTAGAAACAAAAATAAAAAATTAATGCTTGATCAGACATAATCAGTGCATTTTGAAGAAGGCAAAACATGTAAAGTAACCCCAGGTACTTTTGCAAGAGAGGTATTAGAAAGTAGAGCAACATATAAGACAATAATCAAAAATGTTCCAACAACAGCAATAGAGGTGTTATTATTAAGACAATTAAAGGTAGTAAAGATGAAAACAGTTTATATTTCAGTAAATAGAAACAAGAATCAATGGAAAACTGCATTAGTCTACTTTGAAACAAAAGAAGACTTACTAATGGCCACCAATAAGGAGCCATACTATTATAACACAAGACTAGATTGATGTAACAGAAGAGCATTCAAAAACATAGAAACTAAAAGAGAAGAAAACAAAAAAGTAAAAGAACAGTTTGTGAATAGAAGTGTACAGTATAGAAAACAATTAAAAAGTCAAGAAAATATGAAAAAAGAAGAGAGTAACAAAGAAAATCAGCAAAGAAAAGATAAAGAAGTCAACAGGAAACATAATGACAGTATGCAGACAAAAGCAGTTGATGTGAAGGAGCAAAAAAGTGAACTACAAAAAGTTCTTAGTAGAATATTAAGAAGACTTGACAACATTGAAGAAAGACAATTAGAGAGCTTGCTCCTAAATCACTTCTGAAAGTTGCCATAGGTATTCTTTAAGAAAAAGTGTCTACTCTTTTGAATATAGAGTTAAAGAGCAGTAGTGAAAAATCAGCACATAGTGTAAGCAAATATGACAAGAGTGGAAAGAGAATAACAAGTGCTAAGATAGCATGTCATAACATAAATAGAATAAAGCATAACAAGTCAAACTAAGAACAATAGTTAAGTAGGCAAAGGAAGAAGAAGTTAATATTTTGGGATTAGTAGAAACAAATAGCAATAGTAAAGAGCTGAAATATAGTTTAGAGGACAATTATTATAGAGGCATTTGGTCACAAAGTGAAATTATAAAGAAGAAAGAATCAAGTGTTGGGTTATTGATAAGCCAAAAATAAAAGAAACATATAGAAGAAATTTGTAGATTTGAGAAATACTTGATTGGAGCAAAGTTCTACTTTTAATAGGTAGAATTAACAATAGTGATAGTATATATCCTCCCAAGTGACAAAGAAAAAACAAGAAAGTTGCAACAAAGAATTGTAAATATGTATATAGAGAGAGCAAGTAACTCACAGTTCATAGTAATGGATAACTTTAATTATGTAGTAGATAGCAAATTAGATAAGTTGAGTAGTAGTAAAAATAAGTGTAGTAGAACACTTCCACTACATAAATGGATGATGAGACAGGGATTTGGTGATACATATAGAATTTGCAACTCAGAATTAAGAGATTACACTTGGGCAGAACATGATGTACAAACAAGAATTGACCAAATATAGATTACAGAAGATCTATAATCAGGTTTAAAACAGGCAGAAATAGTTGACACAGAATATATAACATCAAGTGATCATAACATTGTTTGTGCAATGTTGATGTTTAAACACTTGATTCAAACACATAGTGTAGCAGAAATAAAGAAAAAAGACATAACAAGAACAATTTATTTGTATGAGAAGGTGATGAAAAAAAATTAGGAAGACTACCAAGTAGATCTTAAAAATTACTTAACTAAGAACAATAGACTTAAAGTATTTAAAGAAGTTGGATATAGCACTGATATAGACAAAGTGTGGAACATAATATTCTGTGCAATAAAAAATGCAGTAAACAGAAATATACCAAAAAGAAGATAATCCAAAAAAATAGCAATTTTGAAAAAAAGAAAAGAACAACAATATTGCACAAAAGAATAGTAGCACTGAGTAAACTATTGCAAAAGACTAAGAAGTTGGTGAAGAAAGAAAAAACTAAACTAAACTTAGAGAAAATTAATGAAGAGATAGATAAAATAAATAGAGAATATGATCTAGAAATAGGTTATATAGAAGAAGGCAAAATAACAGATCTTAAAAAGTAGTGTCAGTTAATGAAAAAGCAATAGCAGGCATTAAGAATAGCAGAGAAGATGGAAGAAGACAGGTGTACAGAAATGAAATTAATACTGCAATAGATAGAAGATGCGAGAGAATTAATGAAGAAGTGAGAAGAATGCTTTTCAGTATTCTAGACAAACCATACAACAAAATCAGAATCGATCAAGTGTTAAAACAGAAAGAAGACAGACAGACATGTATTAATTAGTGAACTAAGTGCGATATTAGAGCAGACGAAAGAACATTTTAGTGAATAGTTCAAAAAAAAAGACATCATTAAAGATGAAGAAATAATTGAAAAGTTTTACAAGCTACTTGCAGAAGTTAAAGAAAAGTGGTATAAGGAGTTAAAGACTGAGATAACAATTGAAGAATGGATAGAAGCAATAGGAGAAACAAAAAATAAAACAGCATCAGACATGTCAAACATTAGATACAAACTAATCAAGAATGCAAGTGTTAAAACACAAAAAGTCTTTAGAAAAGTTGCAGATACATGTCTGAAACTGGAAAAGATACCATACAAATAGAAGTTAGTATAAATATATCCAATCCCAAATGGTAAGAATTAGGGTTACAAGCTTTGTAATATTAGACTGATTGCACTTTTAGAAAGTTTCAAAAAATGCTTAACCAAGATAGTAGCAAAAAGAATGTCTCATATAATGAAAGAAAAAGAAATACTCAAGGGTCCAAACTTTGCTGGCCTACCTGGAAACTCAATAGAAGAAGCAATTCATATTGTAGAAATATTAAAAGAAGATGTGAAAAAAAACAATAAAGAGTTGTGATTGTTGATGCAAGATATAAAGAAGGCATACGATTTAGTTTTAATGAAGTCATTGCAGCTAGCATTACAAAGAATTAAGTTGCCAGTTGAAATTGTAAGATTTATTAAAGAATTATATAGCAGAAGAGAAGTTAGCATTATAACAGAGTTTGGGTTGACAAAGAAATTTATTATTGAAGATGGGAGTAAGCAAGGAAAAACAATTTCACCTTTAGTTTGAAGGATATTTTATGATCTATTATTAAGAAGAATTTAAGATAATTGGTGGTTAGAGTATGAAATTAAGATGTTTGAAGTGCTAAACTTGCAAATGAACAGAGTTAAAGTAAAAAAATAAGACAAGCTGCAGTAGCATATACTGATAATACAACTTGGATAACAAAGAGTAAAGAGGTGATGCAAGAGATCATTCAAATTTCACAAAGGTTCTTTAGATTCAATGATATTCAAATCAATAGTTCCAAGTTAAAGCTGCTAATAGTTAACTCAAATACAGAAAAAGATAAGAATTCTGTTCTGATAAACAATTTTTAACTATAAGTTGAAAAGAAGTATACATTGATGAAAATGTTAGAGGTATGATTAAGTATAGAAGCAAATGAAAATTTAGTTATCAAAAAGACAAGAAGAATTATACAGCAGTTTATATATAGCATATGATTTAAGAAGTTAACTATCAGTTAGTTAATATATATTAATAATATATGTATAATACCAAAATTGACATATATATTGCAAACTACAAAAGTATCTAAAGGGAAGCTAATGCACTTACATTAACCAGTAATTAGATTAATCAAGAACAAAGTAGAGTTGGCATTAACTACAGAAAATAGTGCAATTATACATCAAGGTCTAGAAAGATGTAGAATATTAAGTCAAGAGATATTTAATAATCAGTTAGTATTATTGCAAAGAAGATTAAATGAGCTAAATCAAGTTGGTGAAATAACAAGAATATAAGTAAAACAAGGCTTTGCTCTGACAGGATTAGTATTAGAAAATTTAGATACAGAATTGTTAAGCAACTTATAGCATATTTGGAAGAATAATTTAGCATGTCTAGTTATACTTAAGGCAAAAGAAATATGTATAACAGTAAAGGAAAAGGTAATCTTTGGCAGGTTTATGGTATAGGTAAAACTGTACATAGTGTGTTAGAAAAAAAAACATTCAGAATAGCATGTAGAAGATTGATGAAGTATAGAATTTTTTTTATGCAACAGTTAGTTGATCAAGATAGCAAGAGAATGATCATATAAAAGAAGTTTAGAGCATTATGAACAAGTACACAAAGAGGGTGAAAAGCAAAGTGGTTCTCAGAAATTAAGCAGAAAATATTAAGTAATCAAGATGACAGAACAGTCTGGGCAGAATTTCAAACACAAAGCATGAACATTATAGCAATGTAATCTATATGCAAAAGTTAACACAAGATAGAAGAAGACATAAATAGGTACTAGTAAATAAGGAGAATATGAACTTGATGATAGGCAAAGTAATTAAAAAAAAAGAAAATGTACTTGTAAGTTACTAGAGCATATTTAAAACTAAAGATCGGAATTATTCAGTGCTAGTTAAATATGAAAAGTGCAACTTGGATAATAGAAAAGATGCAAGTAACTGTTAGCATTAGGTTAAAAAAAAAAAAATAGCAAGCGTGCTGCCAGGAATCAGACAAGAGAACAATCAGAAGATTCCAGTTCTGTTAGAAGAATTAAATAAATATAAAGAGAGTCATACAAAAAATAAAAGTAATAGTAGAGAAAAAGTCATAGATAAGAAAATAAAAGTACATATGCATAAGACTAGTCTGTTAAAGATGTAAGGTTTTGATAATAACCTAGAAACATTGTTGTTGAAGCAATTGGAAGAAAACATAAAAGTAGATTATACAGATTACAGTTTTTATACAGACGAGTTACTAGTAAAAGAGGAAAATGAGTGCAGAATGGGTGCAAGCTAGGTTCAGGTTAGCAAAGATGAGAGCAGACTATTAATAGAAAGAAAAATTAGAATAGCAAAATAGCTATCATTAACAAAGGCAGAGTTAGCGGCAGTGTAGATGGTGGTATTAGTTGTAGCATGTAATAGTAAGGTAGTCATTAAATTAGATAGACCAGCAGCAATTGCAAGCCTAGAAAGTAAGGAACCACTATATAATATTAGAGTATAGAGTAAAAGTAAGAATTTTAAATTAGTTATAAAAATTAAAGACATATGCAAGTCGAAGAACATTAAGCTATTATTAGTTAAAGTCAAAGCACACAGTGGACATTTTATAGAATGAAAGAGCAGATAAGTTTGCAAAAGAAGGTGCATGGCAGATTAAAATTACAGATTTGAAGCTTAAGAAAAACTTGAGATTTCTATATATATTATTTTGAAAAGAAACAGTAATAGAGATACTGATAAGAAAATTTGTTAAGACATTAATGAACATAATGAATAGTGCTGAATGGCATTGCTCAAGTGCAACAAAAGAGCTAGAACCAGATGCAAAAGCATAATGTAATTGGAGATGATTGTGAAAAGAAAATAGAAATTTAACAGAAAACAAATGTAAATTATTAGAGGAAAATAAGAGAATTTTATTTAGAATTAAGTGCATTACTGATAGTTTGCCAGTACTTAAGGTGTTAAAGAAGAGAGCATCAGACTTGTATGGTTCAGACTTATATAAAGAGTATAAAACAGAGGAAGAATCATTAAGACATTTGTTCATTTGCAAGGAATATAAGGGTTATTAGAATAATATTGAAGAGTTAGTATATTGGTTAATATGGAAAAAGTTTGACAAGTTAAACAAGTGCAAGTTTACAAAACATGACTTGAAAAGAATATTAGTTGGTAAAACAGAAGTAAATAAAATTAAACATAGGGAGGCATGCATACATGGGTTAGCAGTTGAAAGTATGTTTAAAGAGTTGTATGCTAAACAGGTTTTATGTAAAGCTATGAAGCAGAGTATTAGATTATATGTTAATATTGTAGAAGAGATATTTAGAGAAGAAATTTGGTGGTGAAGATGTAGAACAGTAGTTGAGTAGGAGGAAGAAAATAGAATAACAATGAAATTAAAATGAAGAAGAGACAAGACAGTTGAAAATAGTAAATGCAGTATAAAAAAAGTGAAAAGTAAAGAAACATCAGTGAATAAGGTCAAAGAAGAAAAATATAAAGAAAAGGTAATGAAACAGAGACAGTTGTTTATAAAAGATGTAGATAAAATAATACAGAATGAAAATAGTCTATTCTGGTTTGGTTCTTGACAGAGCTGACAAAGTTTCCCAATTTAGAAATAGGTTGGTATAACAAGTCATATTTAAGTACAGTCTCTGTGCTTGAATGATGCTGGGCTTGCAATTGCAAAGATGGATTACTAGAAATAAATAATGTTTCAATTAGTAAAATTTTGTATTAAAGCTTCGACAAGGCTGTCAAAGAATAAAAAAAAAAAAAAATTTAATTTATATTATAACAAACTGTCTTTTAACAATTAGTTAGATTGGTGTATCTGTAATCTTAAATCATGCCATCTCAAATAAGAGCTTAGAGCATCTATATAAAATATAACATTACATGTATATAAAGAAATATTAATAACTGGTATTGCATAAAACCTTAGTACAAATCTATGATAAGACTATCAGACACAATAAACTAAAGAACCAAAGAGTTAGAAGCCTACTTGAAAATTCTTAAATAAAAAGATATTATGAACTTTTGATGATATAGTCAAACTAATGAAAGTCTATAAAACATTCTTAAAGAAATAAGTGAATAAACTGAATAATAAGATGTGTAGAAAAGTATATGACCAACCAGACTGCCAGAATTGTTGAAAAAAAGGATATATATGTATACTATACTAGGCTATCTAGATTAGAAGTTTAAAGAATTTTATTAGTTCTGAGTAATAGTTAGTAAGAAATAATAAAAAAAATGTTGTAATAATAAATATTAAGATTCTAGTAAATTTTACAAAGATAAAAATAGTATAATATAGTGATTAAACAGATAACTTTTGTGAATGCAAGTGTTAGGTAACTATAATATGTTGTATAAAACTAAATCAGCTATGTATAGAATATGAAAGATTTTAGTAAGTTTCTTATTAAGAATAAATTAGTTCTAAGGGTCTCAAAAGCATTAGGTATTTTGAACAGATATAGCTCAGAAGATAACCTTATAATTACAAGTCAAATTATATATGCTAAGGATTTAAGTAAGTAAAACTCATAGTTAACTTGCAAGTATAATACCTAATATAAAACCTGTATAGTAATATATAAACAGACTATACCAAAAGTATATATATGACTAATTATAATCTTATATATATAAAAGCTCTTTAAGACATCTGTGTTCAAATACTTGAATAAAAACATTAATCCCTAAAGGCAAAAACTTTAACTTAAAAAAAAAAAAAATTATTAATTGGTATTATATAATATTTTAATACAAATTTACAATAAGATCATTAGGTACAAAAAATAAAAAAACTAAAAATCAGAAGTCTATTTGAAAATTTTTGAATAAAAAGATAATATAAACTTTTAACAATAATGTCAAACTAATAAAAATTTATAAAACATCTTCAAAAAACTGATAAATAAACCAAATGACAAAATATATAAAAAAAATATATGACTAATCAAGTTATTAAATTTATTAAAAGGTGTATAAATTTTATAGCTTAGCAGGTAAAGCTTCCATATCCTCGACAGTCAAAATCAATGATTCAAGTTTAGCTAAAATCAAAAATTAAAAGATTTTAGCTTCTGTAACCTAATAAGAAGCCTGTAATTGAATGCGAAGCTCTGTAATTGAAGTTCAAGTACAGTACAATGATGAAAATAGGAATTTCTAAAAGAAGACCCAATTATGAAGTGGAGTTACTATGCATAACAAGTGATTGTTATAGAAGGTTATAGTTATAGAAAGATTGCATATATAAGTTATTTAGGTTAGAGCAGTACTAACATCTTTATACCTTCTAATATAGGCAGTACTAACATTTCTGCATTCAACTTGTAAAGTACTTACTTGGAAGGATAATCAATAGATTGTACAAATAAGTCTTAAATGGAATTCAAGAAGAGGATTTAATTAGAAGAATAGTCTAAAAGTAACCAAGACTGAAATAATGAGAGAAACAGTAAATACAAGGATAGACTGTGATAAAGGATTGGTCTAACCAAAAATTAAAAACACTTCTGACATAGTTGAATAATCTAATTATAGAAAAGAAGATCTTGAAGATAGACATATAACTTCCTTGTGCAATATAAAAATACCAAATCAGGTTTTGGTTATATCTATATAGAAGTCTATGATAAACAAGACTAAAGGTCAACCAACCAATGTAAAATAAGATCTGCAAGGTAGTATAGTATTATTAGAGTCAGTATAACTCTCTGGGTATAATCAGAATTGTCTTGCAGATATTGTTGAATAAGCTAAGAACTTGCAATATATAGTAGTATAGTATTATTAGGGTTAGAGGAACTCCCTAAATATAATCAGAATTGTTCTATTTGTAAGTGTAACAAGTCTCAGTCTCTACTATAAAAGAAAGCATCATGTTGGAGATTAAATATAGTATTGAATTACTATATGATGCTAAGACCTAGGATATCTGCAGAAATGATAATAGCAGATTTGACTTGAAATACGAATTGGTCAAAAGACTAATGATGGCAACAGATCTGACTTAAGATACAGATTTATTGCAGATCTTAAACCATTGTCAGAACACCTTAAGGAAATAATAACAAGCATATCAAAGATAAAAAGATCATAAGAATTAGATATATTCAAATAAGACCAATTTGGGAGTGGTACAGTAATGAAAAGATAAAAATATAAGAAACAAAGTAATATTAGATATAGTTAAATTAGGAGGCAAAAGAAACAAGACCAGATAAAACATGTGAGTGGAACACATGAGTATGATTTAGAGAAGACAGTATTTCTGACATTTGGAATGCTACATTAAGTTCAATAGATATTCTTGTTTGTGTAGTAGTTTAATAAAAGTTATAACTACAAGTAGTTGTCAAGATAACTATATGCAAGCATGTAATAAACATGCATTTAGATGCCATAAGGATAACTAAGTGAAATCAGTGATATAAAATTAGATAATATATAGTATTAGTAATAATTGATCTTAAAAATATAACTGTAAAATCTATACTATATCAAATTAAAACTAATAAACCAACTAACATTGTTGTCAAAATTAATAAAAAAAAAAAATTAATAAAAAAAAAAATACTAAAATATACTATACCAAACTATCTGAATTGGTAATTTGAAAAATTCTGTCAATTTTAAGTAATGATTGATAAAAAAATAACAAAAAAATAAGTACTGTAGTTTTAATAAATTTTATAAAAATAAAAATAATATAATGTAATAGTTTAATAATAATATCTATAACTGCAAATGTTAGTTTAATTATAATGTATTGTATAAAACTAAATCAGTTGTGTAAAACACAAAAAATTTTAATAAGTTTCTTGTCAAAAATAAAAGAATTCTAAAAACTTTGAATATATTAGGTACTTTAGATAAGTGTAATCTTGAAGATGTCACTATGATACAAATTAGATTACATATATAGATAATTTAAATAAGCAAAACCCATAGTTGACTTGCAGGTATAACATTTAATGTAGAACCTGTATAGTAATGTATAGGCGGACTACTTAAATTAGGCACCAAAAGTCACATGTAACTAGTTGTAACCTCCTATGTATGAACGCACCTGGAAGCATCCGTGTTCAAAAAGAACTTGAATAAAATCATCATTCCCCAAAGGAACTTCAACTTAAAAAAAAAAAAGAATTATTATATAATAAAATCACTTAAGGAAAACTTTTTGTTAGAGTGCTAAAAGTGGATCTGTATGTGGTTTCTTGAGAAATATGCAATTTTTGACAAAACGAACGTTTGTTTTGAACTTTACTGATCGTGTTACGTTACATCTGTTTCTTGAAATATGATTTGTAGATGGGATATCTGCGCCACAATGATCGACAAAACCTGACAAAATTTTTTATACGCGACTATAAGTTTTCGCGAGTCGTTATCTATAATTTTAAAAATGTTCTTTCCAATGATAAATTGTTCTCTGTCCAACAAGAAGACATCTTTCGAATTCGAGTCTTTTCAACGATTTTTGATTAGAACTTATTTTGACGTAGCTGAAAGCGCGTTCATCATTCATTATTTTTCTGCTTGTCTCCATGAACGGACTTGGATTAAAAAATGTGTTACCAGAATCCAAGTTAGGAGAGGTAGATACGTATTATACAACGATACCGATTTATCGGCTTCTTTGACATTCATACTAATACTATGTTGAATATTATCAATAAAGAATATTTAAACCCCAACCTGGTTGCTATGGGTGTATCTAGCGACTTCGAAAACGCAGTGTAATATAACGTTTTGTCTCAATTGTTCACGAATTTTAAACGGTTTAAATTATTTTGGATCTTCGTTGTTTTTTTATAGGTTGGCACCCTATTTGATTTTTTGCGGTTCGAATGCGACGGAATTTCAGTTATGTCAGCTTGGAGAATTCGAGAGGACATGGGAAATTAAATTTACAGAAAGAGAAACACATGGACTTTCGTTTTATGGTAAATTATAATATTTATGAACGATTAGTACTTCTAAACATTTATACTATATGGTAATGTAGGTGCTGTAATTATGGATGGGCCAATGGTCGCATTTGTTTATCAAGATCACTCAGAAACATCTGATAGTACTCTTGGTTCATTTGAGGAAAACAACACTTATATACTTCTTTGGAAATCATCTCAAATTGATTCTACATGTTCATTTGCTATATCAGCATGCTGTATTTATGGCTTTTGGGTACCATTTCAACATGATGAACATCAAAATATGAATGACTTTTGTAGAATTATCAATGTGATATTTCGTCCGTTATATGAGCCTTATATTAAAATGATATGCCTGAATTATGACAATTTCATGTCAATAAATAATATTGTATCAAGAATCCCTGGGTATTATGCAAGGATCGTTACTTGTCTATCAAGGTCTCATGAAAAAGAGATCAGC
This sequence comes from Cetraspora pellucida, assembly GCA_910591915.1. Lineage (NCBI taxonomy): Eukaryota > Fungi > Glomeromycota > Glomeromycetes > Diversisporales > Gigasporaceae > Cetraspora > Cetraspora pellucida. The sequence goes on along the minus strand of CAJVQA010000831.1, from coordinate 17,310 downwards.
TGGGTAGGGACTTCACAGAACCAAATTATTTGCTTTAATGGTAATAGTAATACAGGAGAGATGAAGCTTGCATGGTGTACTGTCATTATTGGAATGCCTTTATTGATGTAAGTGTGTGCAACATTGTGTCAATTAAAGAGCACATGTTTAATATATGGAAAGCTTTTAGAAAGCAGGTTCGACTGGACAAACAAGTTGCAAATTGTGATTCTATATTGATTGTCCAAATTGTAGACGGCAGAAATATCATAATTAATTCAGAAAGTGGAATTATATTACAAGGTATCATACATAAAGGAATTAATATAATTTTTGTGTGCACATTATATCAAAATTAAAATTTTCTTTAGAAATTTCGTCAGATTATAGCATCATTTTAGGTGAATTTTCTCAAATCGGATTTTATGAAATAATACTCGTACCTCATTCATTTGAGAGAAATGCACCATCCTGTAAAATGATCCCTTTACAAGAGAATGACATATTATCAGATGATAATGGCATGTTATTTTTAGTTAATGAAATAATAAATTTAATTGACCTTTTATTGAATTGTGAATTTCTTTAATAAATAGTAACTCAAGGCAAAGATATTTCACACATGAGTTCTCTTATCGATTCTCTTTCTAATAGAATATATGATGGGACAGCACAAACAAGAAAAATTAAAGAAATGGTATACTCTTATTTTTATTTATATAATTTTTGCGGAATATAAATTTATTTAATTTTTATATTATTATAGCTAGATCAAAAATATAACCTATTGGCACATTGTGATTCATTACTTGAATGTTTTTCTGATATATTTACATTTTATCATCTTCGTCAAGTAACATTAAAAAAAAGAAATTTATATATCAACAAGCCTATTGGAAAATTACTTCCACTTCTTATCGATACACCAATTATAATGAAAGATATGAATGAGTCCCTTACCAAAAATAATCAATACCTTCGCGTATTGGAGGCTAGGGTCGTTTATGGTGAAATGAGCAAAAAAGATAGACTATTGATTGAAGTCTTGGTGCAAAGCCTTGCCTGGTTGGTTATATCGATTATAAGATTTCTTAAAACCTGACTGTTCCACACTTTATGATCCTCATCAAGGAATATTACAAATAATATAGCCATGAGCTTTATTCCGTTCATTTGGCTGCTTATCTTAAGAACACATCCAGATTCGTTTCATCATTGATAAGAATACGTTCCTCTCGCATTGAAGTACTCTCAGGCGAGCAAGAGGGAAGAATAACAGCATTGGTAGACTTACCACTTGATATTATTTTAAGTGGCCTAGAATTTGGTGTGTTCCTATGGTATCAATCAGTCGTAACATCGAACTTTGACCAATCAGCATATTCGTTTGAAGATTATGAGTGGCATTCGTTGTATGTCGATCATATCCGAACAACAAGTACTATGAAAAATGGTTAGTTGCTGGTTTTGAGTGAAAATATTTCAATATTATATTTCACTTTAACTAGTACTTTATTTCAGATATAATTGATTTACTTCCCTCTGTATCATGTATGGTTTTTACTACGCCAATTTCTTCTCAAAAACCGTGGAACTTGACAATGTTACCTTTTCTTTTTGAGCAATACCTTGATGTGGTAGCCAGTACTGCGGTAAATCATTCGATAATTGTAATATACAGCTAATGCCCTTTTTGTGTTGTGAATAACAACGACTAACTTAAAAAATTAAATAAATAAATTAAGAATAAAAATTTACTTCAAGAGTTTAGATCCACCGATGAACTATGTCGATTAATACTATTACGGCCTTATTGCAATATTAGCGAAAAGGATAATATACGTCAAACAATGTTAATACATTGTCAAAATGATCGACGCTTGATCTCTACACTAAAAACCTTGTGTAGAGAAATATTTGGAAATATCCTATTAATTTGTTTATGTTATGTTTAATTTAATTCTAATCCAAATTCCTTAATAAGACTATTTATATTACGCCTAATAGTTTCCATTCCTTCACCAGTATTCATATCAAATCAAAGTTTAAATAATTTCAATTCACTAATCGATGTCTTTGAAGAAATGACCGTTTTAAATCCTGGACATAAAAATAATAATCAGATACAAGGTCCAAGACGCAGACTATGTACGAGAATGGCGGCCTGGTTATCCACTTTATAATGATTTTATTTGAAATTTAACACTGCTTTATGAAAGTTTAGATAGGCATGCACAAATTAGAATAAAATGTACATATTTTTACAAATATAATCATAAAGTAATAAGCAAAATTTATTTTATAATGATATACATTTATGCAAAAATTTTTTAGACAATTTAAATTATTTTTTATTTAATTTTGATTTTGATTTAAATTTTAAAATTAATTATTAGATAAAATTATAATATTACTAAAAGAAATAAAATTATTTATAGTAATTATGATTTTTTTTTAGAATTAGAGTACAGTTTGAGATCAAAATAAGAATTAGATATAATAGTCCAAAAGTTAGGTTATAAAATATTTTTAGAAGTTCTAAACATTGTTGCTTGGTATTAAAAATTTGTAAAATTTGAATTGTATTTATAGGATTTGAAATTGATATAAATAAAATTTAAATTTTTTAGGTTTTTGCTTAGTATATTTGACTTTTGTTTCTTAGTATAATTTTTTAAAATGCAGTTGATTTCATTAATACTTATCAAACTATGTTAATACCAACCTAAGTTATAAACCAAATTTTTATAAATTTTATATAATAAAATTATTATTATTATTTTTTTTTTAGTATTAAGATGATCTCTTTGGTCTTTTGACTTTTATTAATCATTTATTGGTATTGTGGTTCAATGAACCACTACAGAAGAGAGTACAATTGGCTACACATATAACTTTTCTATATTACCTATTTAAGGAGTCTGTCTAAAGGTTCCCTACCAATTGCCATACCTAACACTCCTGCTTGGATGTTCTACTTTAAATCCTCTAAATCTGTAACTTGTGTTAACTTACTGGGTTATACTAAAATGTCCAGATCATTGTCTCAACCTTAGGACTAATTTATTCTTGAAGTAAACTCTCCAGAGCCTTCTGTACCCATTTTTACAGCTAATCTAGGTATTGCTATGGCAGAACCAACACTTGTGGTTAGGACTAATTATTAAACCACTATGCCCTTATAGAGTTCACTTAGACCCCAGCATTTACTTCATAGTATAACCTCAGTACTTTAGTATATCCCTGCCTTTTCTCCTACCTTTTTACCAAACTCCCAATCCAGATAGCCTATATAGGACTATGACTAGTTTATTGATATATCAGGTTGGCCTAATATTCTTTTCCTTTGGTTCATTCTGGCAGCCTGGTTAATGATATTTTCAAGACTCCCAACCCAGAGGTTTTTGTCTGTCTGGTTACTACAACTGAGTACTAGACCTTAGTATCTATTTTGCCAGGCTAGTCTTTATAGTAGGGCTATCAAAGATCCAGCTACCTCTCTATTTAGAACTTCCTAAATAAATTTTTTGTTACTTAATTTCAACAGATTTATATGACCACAAGAACTTATTTAGTGTTTGCACTGTTTGATTTGTCAGTTTGCATTTCTCTGTATAACTCTAACATTGCACAGATACCTTATGACCTGCCAGTCATGCTGGTATGACTGCTATTACAGGTATCCTAATTTAATCATTAGTAACAGTTGCTATAATACGAATATTACATAGGTGATTATTCAAATTTTTACTATCGATGGGATTTGAACACCCAATCTACCACTTAGGAGGTTGACAACATGACTACTTCACTAGGTTACCACACTTCTCAATAAAATTATTTTATATATATTAGCTTTAATATATACTATTAGTATAATAATAAATATAAAAATAATTTAAATAGGTTAATACTAATGAAAGTTAACTGTATAGCACTCTGATTACTACTGGCTGTAGTTAGTAATATCTTTATTAAAATACAGTATATATAGTATATTTGAATTTTAGTTAAAATAAGATTATTAAAAATATTAAATTTTTATTTAATATATATATTTAATATTAATTAATTTGTTAATTTTTAAATATAGTAACTATCAAATCAATAAATATAGCTTAGTATTAGAAACTCGTTATAATTTACCAAATTTATAACCAGTTATAATTAGTTTTATTATAACCAATTTAAAAATTTTAAAATTATAAATTCAGTTTTATTTATAAGAATTTAATTTATTGTGCTATAGCACTATAGTACTAGAGTATTGTAACCAATTAAAATTTAAAGTAAGATGTAACATGTAAATTACTTCTTTATATAACAAAAATAATAAAATTTAAAAAAATTGATCATAAAATTTTGATTAAAAACTATCTTTTGTGTTCTAATAAAAAAATTTTTTGCAAAACTTTAGTATAAGTTATGTCTAAAGATAGAAAAACAGTGTTTGTATAAAGCATATATGCATGCATGTTATATGCAATATTGTTAAGAATCTATATTTCAGAAAAAGATAAGAATGAGATATAGTTTTTATTTGTCTAATAAAAAAACATAAGAATGCAAAATCCAAATAGTGATTCTATAAATCAAACCAAACTGAACTTTTAGATAAGTTCAAGTTTAGTTTTATTTTTGAACCAAACCCAAACCTGAACTTTTTTAAAACTATGTTTAAATTCAAGTTCGATTCTGAACCTTGTAAGCAAGTTTAGTTCAGTTTGAAATTCAGTTTGAAGTTTATAAACATGTTTGAATTTAAATATCTATTAATAATTATAAGTATATTATAAGTATATGTTTTATATAAGAACTTTTTTTATAGGTTTTAATAGTGTAATTATATATATATATTTTTTTTAAGATGACCTCTTTGGTCCGAGTTTTTTATTAATACTTATAATAAATACATGTTTTATATAGATGTATCTATAATGAACTATTAGACGAGTGTACAACTGGCTGCATATATAACTTTTCTATATTACCTATTTAAGGAGTCCACCTAAGGGTTCCCTACTAGTTGCCATATCTAATACCCTTACTTAGATGTTCTATTTAAACCCTCTGATCTAATTCTAGTATTAATTTCACCAGGTCACAGACTCAGATCTATTCATATTTGACTATAGAACTATAATTCTTAGACTATTTTTATTCTCAAGATAAATCTACCTAAGTGAGCCATATTCTCTTTTGCCACTAACTTGATTTGATACTATGGCCAAGACCAATACTTGTAGTTAGAGTTATCTCTTAAACTGCTATTACCTTTGTAAAGTTCACTTAAACCCTGGTACCTATCTTTCTAACTTCTTCTCCATCATCTCCAGACTTCCAATCCAGATGGCCTAGTATAGTATACTTATGTATTCTTTTTCTCTGATGATTCCGGTAACCTGGTTGGTCATATGTAGGGTTCCTCAAAACCAAATCAAATTAAATATTGAATCAATTTGAATTTGATCAAATCAAATATTTCTTTGATTTGATTTGATTTGATTTGATCAAATCAAATTCAAATATTTGATTCAAATATTTGATTTTTAAAAAAATTTAAAATTTTTGATTAATAAAGAAAAAACTTAATTTACAAACCATTTTATTATATTAATCTATCTTGAGCTCTTAAGTAAAAGTGTATGTCTAAACAAAATACCCCTAGTTTTATAAAATGAAAAGGTTGATTGTCATAATACAATTTCAAGTAAATGGCTTATAATTTTGAATGTTCATTTATAAATTTTTAAATTAAATCAAATATTTGTCAAATCAAATCAAATTTGACCATATTTGAATTTGATTTGATTTGAAAATTTCAGATTTGAATTTGATTTGAACTCAAATATTTGATCAAATCAAATCAAATCAAATTGTGAAATCCTAATGGCTAGTATTATTTAATTATGTAAATGCTTGTTGTTGACATGTGCACTAAGATTGAATATATTAAAGTGGTATAAATAATTAATAAGTCAGAATTTAGATAATGAGTTACAGATATCATCATATGTGTTAAAGTCTCTAAGTATTATCGAATAAAGGTTAAGTTGAAAAGCTTATTGAATTTATGTAATAACTATATTCTGTATTTTGTTACATTTTTGAATATTAGTAAAAGAGAGATAACAACTATAATTAAAAGTTTAATTTCACTTTTGAAGAAGAGTTTCAAGTCAATTGCTCTACCAAAATGTATTTGACAATTGTGTATATAAGATTGTAGATGTTTGTAAATTATAATAACAGCATCTTTTGCTGAGCTTTCAGAATTAGCCTAAAAGTAAGTAAATAGGTTGTTGTTATAAAATTGAAAGTTAGTACTGTTAGCAATTTTGGTTTCAGTAATATAGACAATATAGTTATTATTGTGAAGACAATAAATTTTGCCAAGTTTCTCTTTTAGTTACTATATTAAAATCTCTAACATTGTATATAAGATATTTAAATGAAGGTTATATAATGATTGTATTAATATAAATACTAAGTAATGTTGTATGAAAGAAATTTGAAAACTCTTTCTGCAAATCCATTGCACAAAAATTAATAAAAAATCTAAAAACTCCTATAACTATTTATTTTACTAAAACAACCTGTCTTGGGCTCTTAAGTAAACTGTTCAGCTCATCATTTTACATATATCCTGCAAATATTAAGCTTTAATAATTTAAATTCATTGAGAAAACTGTACTGATAACCTTTGGCCTCCAGTTTATAACTTTTAATCATCTCGCAGTTTCTACTGCCTTAACCTGTTCTATACCATTAATTAAAGTTGTAGTATACAGTCATCTGGTCAAAACAAGCTCTAAACAAAGATTTTTTGACTTGATATTAGTCAAACCACAACTAAATTTAATATTTACTATCTTAAAAACTCTTTTTTTACATTTTGTCCTTATCCTATCCTCTTTTTCTCTTACAAGTTTTCGTGTAACCATACAATCATTTCCAAATCTATATCTTATTAGTTTATACTAATATCTGTAACCAACCTATTTATAGATATTTATTAAACACAATTTATTATTACTATATTTGGTTCCTATCTATATTATACAGTAATTTGTATCACAAATTACAGTTGTATTCAGTACCTAAGTTATAGCAGTAACCCTAACCATTCTAGTTACACTCTAGCATTACCCCAGTAACACTTCCACAATACAAGCCTTGTTTTTATTTACTACTCTTGCAAAATTAATACTTACAACCATATTTGTTATTTATCAAAATTCTCAAAATCTTAATTCTTTTTTTCTTTATTTCTATCTAATCTGCAAATACTGCAAAATGCCTACATTAATTCATCAAGAGCCTGATATTGCAGACTTTGATTACTTCTACCAAAACTTCTCTGACAGTTTTGGAATTGCTTTTTATGAAGAAGAACAAGACAACAAGACTCGTCCAATTCCTCCTAAAATTCAACCAACCTCTGCTTAATAAAAAATCTTAGATCACATAAGATTACACATTTTTTTTAAGTTCCTTTCTTTATTTCTATGATTACTTGCCTTTGTGGCAAATATTATACTAAATTTATCTCACCTACCAATACTAACCACATTCAAGCTATTGACTTTACTACCACTCATATTAATAGCAACTCCAAAAAACTCAACAAAACAAGTCAAGATCTTATATCTAACATTTCTTCTTCTATCAACAGTGTTCCTCCATCTCCTACACCTGATGTACACTACCATATCTGTTTAAAATGCTCTGTTCCAATTGGTTGTACCAAGAGAAATGAGTGACATTATCCTATTGAAAAATATATTACTAAAAACAACGAAGTCTATCACCTTAACTGTATGACTGCCTTATCTCAGCATAAAGCTAGTTTATCTCAAATCAAAAAAAATCTTACCCAAACTTTTTAAAATATTTTAATGAAATCTAACCAAAACACTAATCCTAATACCAATTTTTCTAACCAAACTTCCTCTACTACTTCTGACCTTATCGACTTTTTCTTTGCTACAACTACTTATACTAATCCTATTTCTAACCAACCTTCTATTACTAACATCATTGACAACTCTAACTTAAATCTTAACAACTCTAGTAATACTAATCAATCTGATAGTACCTCAAACAAACCTTCTCTCCAAATCTACTCTAGTGTGTCCAAACCAAAATCCAACCCTACATATGACTGGCTTGCAAATTTTCCAATTACTAAAAAAATGCAACCTAACAAAAAACTACAAACCACATTTTCTCTTCAATTCTTTATCTTTTTCAAAAAATTTCTCTATGACTTTTATTCTGATAAAGAAATTAAACCAGCTACCTCTATTTAACCTGCACTTAAGTCCTTATTCTATTATATTATTCACATTATGGCTGAAGAATGACCAGAATTCTTAACTGATCTTATCTACAGTAGCAATCCCAATATTGACGAAAGTGCTACTATCTTATTCAATTTACTTGAATCTATTCTTAAAAACTTATTGCTTAAATTTACAACTATCCTTTTTACAAAACTCAATTATCTCGAAATCTTTGTCTCACCAGTTACCATACCTTCATATACTGCTCACAATCATCTTCAATTCTGTCTTAATCTTGCACAACTCCATCTTTTTCTATCTAATAATTATCAATCAATTGATTATCAAAAATTTACTGAAGATCTAAAACTTAGACCTAAAAGATTCAAAATTGAATCTTTTATTCAAACTACTAACCTTGACCAAAAATAACTTATCATTTAATCAGATGCTAGATTTAACATTAAGCTCTTTTTTAATGTTCTAAAAACACTGTTTCTCGAAAGATTCTGCATTCCCTCTCTAAAGAACTCTCTTGATTACTTCAATTCTTGGTTTGAAACCTATTACTCTCCCTACAGTCGACAATTTTCTTCTACTATTGATAAAGAAAAAGTTAAAACTTCTCTTCAAATTCAATTCTGTCAGCACTTTATTCTCCAACTCTCCAAGCACCTTTCTGAATCCTATATATTTCAAAAACCTAATTCACTTCATGAGCGATGTGAGGAAGCATCTGGTGTTGCAAATTTCCATTGCCTCACTTGTGACAACAAATCATGTCAAAATCTCAATGACAAAAAATTTCATGACAGCACCAAACTCTTCAATGACATATTCACCAAATCTTACTTATCATTTTCACCTAAAGAGGATGAAACATGGATTCATTCTACTTTTAACACTATACTATTCCATAAAAACAAAGAACATGTTGCATCACTTGACCAACCTATTCCTACCAAAGCCCTGGACATATTGGCTGATTAAGCTGAAAACTTTGTTTGCAAACAAAACAAAGTTAAAACTAATCTTAAACATTGCAATTACTACTTCTATTACTATCTTTCACTATATTACCAAACTGCAACAGAAAATCACAACATACAGTTTCTTTCCAAGAAGGAGGCAATTAACTTATTAACAAAAAACATTATTGATACTAAATTTCTTGTCCAAATTATTACCTATTTTGACATTGTCAAAAATCAAAATTCTATCTATTTATAAATTGTTAAATATTTCAATGATATTGCCTATACTGCAGCTGAGAAATTTTTAACAAAAAAATTTAACCTTGACTTTCAACCAGTTTCTATCCTTGACTTTCTCTTCCTACAATCTCTTTTTTAAATTCTTTGTCTTCTACAACCAACATTAAAGCAGCCACCACCTTACTAAGAACACACCTATTGTAGTTAGTAAGGAAAATAAGATAAGTAGGCAAATAAACAAGTCTATTTATGTAAAAGGCCATGTTATTGATAGTTAGACCCAATGTACAGAGCAGACTATAGTATCTTGCATAGCTGTAAGAGTCAAGCATACAGTGATTGATTCTGTAAAAGATAATTTTAAAAGATTATTTACAACATCTTTAATTCTTTATAATCTTCTTTATTAAAATTTACTACTTCTTTCTTATAATCAAACTATTCAAACTTTAATTCAACATATTAACAAATATAATAACAACTAAACTGTATCTAGTATTATATTTTTTGTTAATTTATCTTATAATGAATTTATATATATCTTTCTTTTGTCAGATTATATCATTATTGCTCCACATTTTCTTTTACTATTTTATAACCTTCTTTTCAAATCCAACTCTCTTAACTCTACTTCTATTTCATCTGATTTTTTCTCTAATAACTATTATTCAATCCTATTGACTATAACACTGCTTTATATTCTTCTAACTTAAGTTTTCATTATCTTAATCTAACTATTGCTATACACAATGTTAGAAGCTTTAATGATCTAACAAAAAAAGAAGTCTGGCAAGATTACTGTCTTAATAATAATATATCTATTGCTAGTATTACTGAAACAAAAATTTTTAACAAAACTAATCTTTTTTTTATAACAATATTTTTTCACTTACTACTAGTTTAACTCTTCTACTTTTGTAGAAAGAACAGCCATTATAATTTGTAATTATCTTAAACCTCATATTTACAGTGTTTATACTTATCTAGGTAAAGCTATTGCACTTAATATTTTCTTTCAAAGCAATGTTAAACTTTGTATTATCTTAGTATACTTCTCATCTACTGATACAGCTATTTGCAACCAAACTTAAAACACAGTAATTAACTGGATTCAACAAGCTTCTCAACTTCACTTTCATCTTATTATCTTTGGTAATTTCAATATATAGAACCATACTTATAGTTTTTCTTTTAAATACAAACTTATCAATTTTCTTAATTATTCCAATATATATGATATTGGAGCTCATTTCAACAACAAATACTTTATTTGGTCTAACAATACTAGCAGTAGTCACATCAACTATATTTGAACTGACCAATTTAATATACAATTTCTTTTTTTCTACAGTCTTAACAACAGTCAAATCTCTACCTTAAGTGATCACTTGATTCTTATCTCTACTTGGATATTTTCATATAACTATAGTAAACCTTTACAGAAATATACTAGAATCAGTTGTCATATATTTAATTATAAAATAATAACTACAGAAGACTAAAACTTCTTTGCTGATATTTTAACTTAACAACTTTCATTATACAAAACTTCTATTAACTGTACACTAATGAAAGTATTGAAACTACTTGGCACAAAATTTAATACTCTATAATTTATACAGCTACTCATACAATTTTTAACAAAATTTCTTGAAAACAAAGTTACAATTACTAATATTCATCTTATAGTACTCTACTATATCTCTTTTTTAAAAAACTTGGACATATTATTAAATTTGTTAAAAAACTCATCCAATCTTATAACATTTTAAGTATTAACCAAAATATTTTTCAAATTAATAAACAGTCACAATGTGACCTTTAATTACTTATTTCTGCCAACCTCTCCTGTATTCAACTATAGTTTTAACATGTTCACTTTATTTGAAAACAACTTTATCATGCCTGTCATCTTGAAAACTCTTTTCTACTCTGACAACAAATCAATAAAGCCATTAACAAAAAATGTGTTACTCTTACAACACATTCTACTTAGGCTATTAATAGTATTTTCAATTGCTATCATTAATCTGTTCACTTTTCAAATATAAAACTGCCAAACCAACTTATTACTGATTTATCACTTATTAAACAACATGTTCAATCTTATTTTCATAATTAGACTGCACTTAGACCTATTAATAAAACACTCTTTAATAATTTTTGAAAACAACAATACCTTCTACTTCTTTACATCAATTCAAATTAGTATTATTCTCTTAACTCTCCTATTACTAATAAAGAACTTCTCCAAACCCTCTTACAACTACCTAATAACAAAGCCTATAGTCCTATAGGCATTAGTTATAAAATACTTAAACATATTAGTTTTTAATACACTTCTGTTATTACTAATTTCTTTAATTGTTGTCTTCTTGACAACAGAATTTCTAAACAATAGAAACATAGTAGAATTTATCTTATTCCTAAATGCAACATCTTTAATGATGATCTTAACCTTACATGACCTATCAGTCTAATCAAACACATTCACAAACTTTACACTAAAATTTTTACAAACTGATTTAACTTTGTATTTTTCTTAAATCCTATTCTTTTACCTTTTAACTATGTTATACTTCCTAATAATAGTACTTTAATTCTTATTTATATTCTCAATAATCTTATTGAAGATGCTACCTGCAATCACAAAGATATTTAGTTACTCTTACAAGATATGAGCAAAGTATATAATTCTGTAAACTTGACTTTTTTTAAACATTTACTCTCTTGTCTCTTACTTTTTTAATTCATTATTAATATTTTTACTAATCTACTTACTAATCATCATAACCAAGTTATTACCAATCTTGGTTTTACTTCCTCTTATCCAGTTTACAATAGTATTAACCAAGGTAAAACAATTATACTTTTATTATATCATATTTACTATAACTTACTTATTTTATATATATACTCAAAAGTCTTTAAGTATACTCTACAATCTACTTGAACTACTAATCTAAAACTTCAAACAACTTATTCATTACAAAAACAATGCTTTGTTCTAGAATATATGGATAATACTCTTTGGATTGCTTCTTCACAAACTGAGTTATCTTATATATTATCTATAGCTAAATTATTTTATACTATAGCAAACATCCAAGTTAATTTTTCAAAATCCATTCTGGTTACTAATAACTCTCTATTTTACTATACTTCTATCTCTTATAATAACTACCTATTTCTACTTTATTCTTTCAAACAACTCTTCATCCTACTATACTCCTATCTTTTATAATCACCATCTATTTTCACTTCACTTTTTCAAACAATCCTTTAAATTTTTAGATTGCTAGTTTACTTTAAATAACAGACAATTTAAACAAACAAAACTAATTATCTCTGAATCCTTCTAACTTATTTTTTTATTTTATTTTATTTTTTTTCAGTATTAAGGTAACCTCTTTGGTCTAAGCTTTTTATTAATACTTATAGCAGGTACATGTTTTATATAGACATATCTATAATAAACTATTAGATAAGTGTACAAATAGCTATATGTGTAACTTTTCTATATTACCTATTTAAGGAGTCTGCTCGAGGGTTCCCCACCAGTTGCTATACCTAACACCTCTGCTTAGGTGTTCTATTTAAACTCTCTGATCTAACTCTAGTATTAATTTTACCAGTTTACAGATCTGGATCTATTCGCATTTGACCATAGGACTATAATCTTTAGACTATTTTTATCCTTGAGATAAACCTACCAGAGCAAGCTATATTTCCTTTTACTACTAACTTGGTTTGATGCTATGGCCAAGGCCAACACTTGCAGTCAGGGTTACCCCTTAAACTGCTATTACCCTTGTAAAGTTCACCCAAACCCTAGTACCCATCTTTCTGACTTCTTCTTCATCATCCCCTACTAGCTGCAACTCGGAACTAACTGACTTCCCAGACTCCCAATCCAGATGGCCTGGTATGGTATACTTATGTATCCTTTTTCTCTGGTGATTTCAGCAGTCTGGTTGGTCATATACTCCTCTATATATCTTTGTCATCTGATTTATTCTACAGTTCCTATGAAGGTGTTTTATGAGCTTCCATCAGTCCAATGATATCATCAAAAGTTTGTGCTACCTCTTTACTCAGAATTTTCAAATAAGTTTCTGTCTCTTTGGTTTTTTAGCCTTCTATGCCCAGTGGTCTTATCATGAGTTTGCCCGAAGCCTTATATGACACCAGTTTTACATTCTTCTATATACATATACCATGTAATATTACACTTTGCATAGGTGCCCTGAGCTCCCAATGTCAGGTGGGACCCAACTTGGTGTACCTAAGATTAAAAATGCCCAAAACCCAACTGAACAGCAGAGACAGTTACCATAACACAGGTATAATTTCCAAAATTTATCATCCATAGGAATTGAACCTTAGACCTGCTACTTAAGGGTTGACAACCTATCCATTTCACTAGGTCATCACACCTTTAGATAGATTTTATATATTATAATTTTATAATAATTTATATATATTTACTTATATTAAAAAAGATTTGATAATATTTTTAAGTTATATATATTTTAGTATATAATCTTTTTTTAAAAAAATTTTAACAATCTAACTAATTATTATAGTTTTTTTTAAAAAAAACTAATATTTTATCTAGTTTTACAAGGTTTAGTTTTATTTTTTAGATTTAGAGTTTATAGTAATATTATTAAAAATTTAGATTATCTTCCTATTTAGGTTTTTAAATAACTTTGATCTTTATAGTTCTTGTAATTTGTATAATTACAAGAACTTATTATTAGTTTATACTATTTAGTACTAGTTTGTATTTTTTTATATAATATTATATTATATAAATATTATATAACTTTTTAGTTATCAAAAATATAATAACCTAATAAAGTAAACAGATTGCAACCTTCAAGTGGCAGATCTAGTATTTAAATTCTACAGACAATAAATTTTGAAAATTATATTTGTATTATAATAACTGTCTCTTACTAATTAGTTTGAATTTAAGTAAATCATCAGAACTCTTTTTGATGATTATTTGAACCAACTTTTCTAAAAAGCCAAACTATAGAAAAATGATATAGTTAATATATTAAACTTTATGAAAACCTTTCTAAAGTACTGTATACACATTGTTAGACATTAAAATAGAGTTAAAAAAGAGTTGCAACCTTATAATAACAGTTTAAAAAGCACTCTAAGACTATAAAAGAAGTAGTCAGTAAAAGTCAAGATTTCTTATTAAATAAACAACAAAGTTGGATATATTAGTTCTATATAACTGTAAAGCCTACAAGGAATATTCACAAGGGTTAAAAACTTACAAAAACCAAAAAGTTAGTTCATCTAGCACTTTTATTTTTTTCAAAGAAATTTTTGTAAAAGTAAGCAATTCAGTTTACTTCTTCCTAAAGATCAATATATAAAATCATTAAAACAGTTAGCAGTATTTACTTTCTAAACAGAATTGTTAACAATATGGATCAGAAAAAATACAGTAATACAAACATGACTATACAAGTATCTCAAACTGCTAGAAACCTGTCAAACACTGCCTTCAACCTAACTAGTATCCTATGTTAACTCTCTACAATAAAATCAAAGTTTTTTTTCTTTTTTGGTTTTTTGTTTAAATAATCTAAGTAAATAAAAAAATAGTAAAGTAATTTTTATCTAGTATAGTTTATAATTTTTATAAGTTCAATATAGGCTTATAATTGTAATTGTCTGATATCTGTGAATTGCAAGTTTTATGCCTAATATAGACTTAAAATTATGACTATCTAATTTTTTGTAAATTGCAAGTTTTACACTTTCTTTTTTTCTTGTTTATCTTCTTTTTTCTTTTTATTTCTTGCTTTGTATCTTTTATTATTTACTCTTATACTTCTGTTTTTTTTTACATATAAAATCTTTTTTTTGTTTTTTTGCTTCCTTATAATAAGACATTAACAAATTAGTGATATTCTATTGTAGAGTAGCAATTGAACAAGCAGTTTACCTCTGTTTAGAATAATATGGCAAGTCACTCTTAGGTATCAATAAGGTGGCCAGATGATGCTAAACTTAAGTATTAGAAAAATTCTCTGTAATCTGTATAGTATCAAGAATTCTAATAAATACTGATGTAACTGCTTAAGTTAAAAAAAAAAAATAATAATTGAATTTATATATTTATAATTTCAAATATATTAAATTAGATTCTACCTAATATTAAGAGCTTGAATATTTATATAAAATATAATATTATATATAAATAGAAAAATATTAAAATTAGTATTATATAAAACTTTAATACAAACTTATGTTAAAACTATTAAGCATAAAAAATTAAAAAATTAGCTAAGAGCTTGCAATATATAGTAGTATAGTATTACTAGAATTGGAGGAACTCTCTAGAAGTAACTGCAGGATGTCAACTCAGTACATTAAGTCTAAAAATGTTTGTTAGTATATAAACATGTATCTTAATAAAGAGTATTAGCAAGACTGCCAAAGTAAAAAAAAAGATAGATACTAGAGTTTAAGAATAAGAAGTAACATAGATTATTTTTATATAGAAATATATAGTATTTTGAAATTTTTATTTAAAATTAATATATGCTACTAATAAAACTTTTTTATTTTTTAATTAATCAATAAAAAAATTTTGTAATATTATAAATAAAATTAGAAAGTTGCTATTTTCACTCTTTATTTTTGCTAATGCCACCCATCTAAATACAAAAAAGTGCATTAAAAGAGATATTATTATTAAGTAAACCTTTTTTTTAATAATAAGTAAACTTGTTTACTAGATATTTCTGGTTCTAATAGTAGTAATATTATTAAAATTAGACTAGTAGTTCTTTTTTAAAAGTGAATTAAATATTATAAAATTTAGGTATAAATATTTTAAGAACTACTAGTCTGATCTTAATAATTTTACTACTATTAGAACCAGAAAGACCCAATAACCAACTTTAATTAATACAAAAAAAAAGGTTTACTTAATAATTATATCTCTTTTGAAGCACTTTTTTGTATTTAAAGAGGTGGTATTAGCAAAAATAAGAGGTAGAAATAGCAATTTTTTAAAATTATTTATTTATTATAATAAAATTTTGAAGTATTGTATTATTTTAAAAAAATATACTTGTATATATTACAAAGTTTTCTAAGGTTTCCCAAAATTTGCTGAGGTTATACAATATAGTGAATTTGATTGGTTAATTTATATAACTCTATAAGTTAACTTAATTAATAAATTTTTATATCTAATCTTTAAAAAGTTATATCTTACTGAGTTTTTATTCAATATTAATGATTTTATTATCATTAGAATCATAATCTAACAATCAAGAATTAACACACTCTCTCCGCTGCTCCTAAATTTCCAAACAAAGCTAAAAGCAAATACATAGAAAAACAGAAAAATGGTCTAACAAACTTTACTTGGACCTTTAAGAAAAAAGACTCAGCAAGCAAAATACAACTACTTTGCCTTAACAACAATATAAGCAAACTCCTGTTAAATAAAACTGTAGCTGGCTTTTAAAACTTTCAGTAAAAATATTTGGAAAAAACTAGAAAACAATGTTTGACCCAGAAAAACAAATCAGAAGCACGTGACTAGTATACAGAATAAACAAAGCCAAAGCAACACATCACATTATACCAAACAATAACAAGGATCAACAATAATCAGCCCAATTAGGAAACAATAAGTAAGTACAGCATGTGTAGCAAGCAGATGGATAAACATCAGAAAAGACTAGAAACAGAAGTACAAACAAAATTGGAGCTACCATATAGCACAAGCCTAATACAACATATTAGAGGCTTCGGTGATAGAAATAGGAGATATATAGATAGCAAAA
>CAJVQA010000830.1:0-29606 GCA_910591915.1 Cetraspora pellucida | reverse complement strand
TTATTAAAGCATCTTTCTATGTTACTACTGCAAGTTTGTAACATAAGTTTGTTGAATGTTGGAATATTGAGTAGTTGCAGATTAGTAAGGATGTCATTGTTTGTATTAATAGATAAATGAAGTATGTGTTTGGTACATTTTGTTAGAAGGCTAGATAGTTGTTGAAGTTTGTTTTGTAAAAAAAAACATATTTGAAGTAGATATTCTATTGATAGTAATAAAATAGTATTAAGTAGACAGAATATTTGTATAGAAAGAAGTTTTTTGTATTGGATAGTATGAATAAATTGAGAGGTTTTGTCAAAAATTTTATTAAGTGTTGGTTTAGTTGATCCTTTTCCATTTAGGAAAATTTCTAAGTATCTGATTATTTTGTTGAATTTCCTAGATATAATTGGTTGGTTATTGAAGGTGAGAGGTGTTATATCTGGTACTGTGTTAGATAATATTTTTTTGTTGATGTAATGTGAATAAGATCTGATTTGGATGGGTTTACTTGAATATTATTTAGTTGATAAAGTTCAGATATGTCATTTAAAATATCTTGAAGATCATTTTTAGATTCACAGTGCCAAACTATGTAATCTATAAAGGCAAGGAGTGGTATTGTTGTTTGTGTTAAGAGGAGATTGTGAAGAGATTATAAGAAGTTTTGAGTTGTATTTTGAATTTATATAGTTGAGAATAGAATCGTAATAAATTTTCTAGAGTAATGGTAAATAAGTTTCTTCTTGTTCAATGCCAGAATATAGTGTAATTGGATTGGTAAAATCATAGACTGTAATTGCTCTAGCCTTTCTGTCTTGGTGGAGAAATTCGATAAAATTTAGACCTGATTTAGAAATGCTAATACATTTACAAGCATCTATAATCGCTTGATGTTGATTTTGTCAAAAGTCTTGAACATATCTTGAAAGAGTATCCAGACTTCTTTATGATTAGTTTTGTAATGTTCAATTGTATTTAGTAGTATTTGTATAAGAATGTGGGTAGAGTTGTTTTTAGTTGCTGCAAAATTTAAATCACTTAGTAGGTGATGTTGGTTTATGATTTGGTTAAGACATGTTGTAAAGATTTTAGTAAGGCATTTTTTAATGGGTTTGATAAGTGAGATAGATCTAACTTGATCTAATGTAAAGTTCTATGAGGATTTCTTTGGAATTAAAAATATGTTGGAAGTTTTCCATATTGTTACTATTTGTTATAATGAGAGGCATTTTGTTAGAAAAAGTTGAATAATGTTTTGGGCTTTAGAATTTAAGTATTTTAAATGTTCATAATTAGTTTCAGATAGATCAGCAGCTTTTTGGTTTAGAAGATTATGTATGACTTGGTTCCATTCTTCTGAAATAATTTCTGAGAATATGTTAACAAAGAGAGGTTTATGTTTTGGATAAGATTTATAAAGTTTATAGAATTTTGTGTTTTCTTGAATTTGACTGTATAGTAGTTTTTTAAAATAATCTTGAAAGTGTGATTGTAGGGCTTATTTTATTTTAGTTGATTGGATAGTAAGTGTGTTGTTAGATAAAAGAAGGTCTAGATTGATACTATTATTGTATTTTTCCAAAACATTTCAGAAGAATATTTTAGGATTTTGGTAAAAATTGTTGTTTCTTTCTTCTAGTTTGTTTTGAATTTCCTTGAAAGTGTTTTCTTGTTTTTTTTTATAAATTTTAGTTTTTAGAGTTTTAATTTCGGTAGTAAAGAGAGTAGGAGGAATGGTAGAGTCAGAATTGTAATTTTTTAGTGTTGGGTGTAAGGGTAGAACTAGAGTGTTTTGTGTATATTTATTTATATATGAGTTGTAAGTTTTTATAAAGTTAGGTTTGTTAAGATTTCTTTTAAGTAGAATTGCTTGTTTAAGTTGTTTATAGAGTGGTAGAAGAGAGGGTAATTTCTGTTCAGTATAATATGGATTTAATTTGATTCTTTTGAATGGAATATAGTTTTGAGCTGCTTTGATTAGGATTTTGTTAATTTGATTCCATATATTATTGAGTTCAGAGCAGTGATTTATATTGGTAATAGATGTAAAAAGTGGTTTAAGGTTTTGTTTGGTATAGTTTTGGTAGTTTTCAGTTTGTTTTTTTTTGATAAGTTTCTATTAATAAATAGTTCTTGTTTGATGAAATTGTGTATTAATTTTAGGTACATTGAATGTAAGTTTTAGTGATATTATTGAGTGGTCAGTTAAGATAAATAGGTTAGGTAGAATATCAGCATAGTCTAAGAGTATAATATGGATGTTAGTCCATATTTAATTGATTTTACTATAGCTGTTATTGTGTATATAAGAGAATATGAAAGTTAATGAAAAAAAAATCTATAGGTGTTATAAAATTGAAGAAATTTAAGAAGTTTTAGAAGTGAGTGTTCAGGTATGTTTGAGTTTTTTTGTGGTAGTCTATCTAATTTGGAATTAGGAACTCTATTTAAGTCTCCCATTAGAATTATTTTATAGTTAGTTTTGCTAAGAATGAGAGTAAGATATAGAAGAATATCTTTTCTGAATTGTTTCTTTTCTTGAGTTGGAAAGTAAAGTTGAATTAGTTTAATATGAAGATTTTTAAGAAAAATGTTGATTTCTAAAAGAAAGTTTTTATAAGTTTGAATTTTTTCAATGTATTTAGCAAGTGATTTGTGAATTAATATTTCTACACCATCCTGACGAGCATTGCTAGGTGTTCAGAAACATTTATAATTTATAAGTTTTTGTGAAAGGGTTGAAAATTTTGCCTCCTTGTTAGATAGATGTGTTTCAAAAATTCCAAAGATATCTATTTGATTTTCTAAAATATAGTCAATTAAACTTAATTGTTTGAAGTTGTCTAAGAGACCATTGACATTAAGTGAATGTATTTTAATTGATTTTATCATATTGGAGTTATTTAAAGATAAAATGTTGTTATTTGTATATGTTGTAGAAGTAGATAGTTTAGAGCCAGGAGATGTAGTAGTTGAGAGAAGATTTTGACATTCTGAAAGTGATGGTATGTTGAATTTTGTTGAGAAAAAGTTAGTTTTGAGTGCAATATTTTGATAGTTTAAAAGAATTCTGAAAGGAATAAGTGTAAAATTAGATAAAGAGTTGATTTCTTGAGAAAGATAAATGTGAGCTTCATGTGAATTATTGTTAGATGTTTTGATAGAAATTTTTATATATTGTTTTGAGTAGTATTCTGAGTGTTCATTTTGGATAAATTTTAAAAAGAAGCCAATTGATTGTGATGAGGATAGAAGTTGTAAGTTGTAAAATGTGAGAAATTTGTTAAAACAAGTAGAGGGATTGTATAGTTTAAGTAAATTAGAGGTTTCGATATAAGCTTTTCCTTTAATAGTGTTGGTTGATGGTGAGTCTATAGTATTATTATAGTCTTCTGTTGATGATTCATTGTCATCATTTATAGTACTTGATTTTCTTGGTGTATTGGAAAAAATATTTGGTATGTAGAAGTTTTTTGGAGAAGTTAGATGTAAGTTCAATGAAAAGGAGTTCTTAGAAGGATGTGATAAATTGTTATCTGAGAAATTAGATTTTTCTTCTATAGATGCACTTGCTGTATACTTGGTTTTTACAGTTGCAGAGGATACTATAGCCTGCCCTGTATGTTGGGTCTGACTGTCATTAGCTTGGTCCTTCACATAAATAGGCTTTCCTGCCCATTTACTTACATCATTCTCTTTCAAAAATGGCACACTTTTAGTAAAGGACATCATTATTTTAGAAGTGGCAGCTGTATTTATGTTATCTATAGAAGGATTTATTAAAAAAGTGAACTATAGGTATGGTTGAAGACATAAAGAGGGTATCATCCTGTATTGAAGGAATTTTAATATCATAGTATTTAATGATAAATTTTTCCACTTTTAGAAAATATTTTAGATTGTAGTCGAGTTGGATTTGAGAGATAGAGAATTTTGGTTAACTTTGAATATGAAAATAGAGAATTATATGTACTAGGATATGTGGATTAATAGTAGGTGTAATAGTTTTTTCTAAAGCTTTGTTTAGTTCAAGATCTAAAATACTGTTATTTTTAGCTGCAGTATTTAGATAAGCTTTAAGATAAGAATATAGGTAGAAAGCAGTTTCTTTGGGCTTGGTTTCTGAGTTGTTAATTTCAGCAAACTTTTGGTCTGCTTTAATTGCAAGTTCATTTAGTGTATGAAGTAGTATAGTTTTTTTGAAGGTTGCTATGTATTGTTGGTTAGGTTGAAAGATTGTATAGTCTGAAGTAAATAGTGTAGTTTTGGAAGTTGTGTTGTCTTTTGGAGGTGCTAGGAATGTTTCAAAAGATTTGTCAAAATAATAAGTTAATATGTTTTTGAAAATGTTTCTGTGTCATTAGGTAGAAGTTTGCAGTCTTTGTCTTTGCATGTATGAACATGAAAGGGTGTGGCTTTGGTAGTTAGGAAGAAACACTCTTAAAGAGAGATAAGTTCTATAATTTAAAAGTCTGAAGGTAGAAGTTTTTTGCATTTCTCAGTGAGTGTAATTGCAATTTGGTATTTAATATAGTTTCTAAGTATATTTTAATTAATTTCAGAGAACTGTTTTTGGTAAGCTTTAAAGAAGTCTATATACTATATATTGAAGTTTTGGGTATAAGGTTTGAGTGATGGAATTCGAAAAGTATTAGTAAATTGGTTTTAGGAATATTAAGAGTAATAGTAATAGTAAAGTGATTGTTGTTGTAGATACTAAATAAGGGTTTTGAAGCATCATATTTAAAATTGTATTTCATTGATAATCTAAAAGGATAAAGCTCTAGTTTCTCAATGAATTTTTGGTAATAAATTGTTTAATATTTATTATAAAGAAATAAGTATAGTCAAGCAAAATTAATTGCTACTTTGCAATGATCAGAAATTGGATGAGATAGGATTGAGTAATGAGAATGAAAGATGTGTTGGTAGTTAAGTTTGGTGAAAAGGTGTTCAGTGAATTTATTAAGTAGATTTTTAAGTGTTGAGATATAAGTATATTGTTGAATATTAAGTTGAGGTGAGAGTAATAGGTTAGATTAGCAAATGAAGTTTGAAAGAATTCTGGTTTTCAGTAGCCATTGTTTTAAGTAGGTAGTTAAAGCTTTGTTTTTGAGAAGGTTTTTGATTTGTAGTTGGTTGAGTATTATTTGAAGTAGAGGGAATTGGTTGGCCAAGAGTGAATTTGCAAAGATGAATTTTTGAGAAATTAAAAAGTTGTTAAGCAAGCAATGTATTAAGTTTTGTATTTGGTTTCATGTTTTCAGTAATTGGATAGTTAAGAAACCAGTCCAGGATATTAGAAATATCTCTGGGTTGGTTAGTTGTGTTTTTTTGTTGTTGATTTTGTTTTATTTGTTTAGAATTTTGTTTCTTTTCTTTTTCTCTGAGAGTAAATTTTTGAAGAAAATTGATTTTTTCTTCTTTAGTAAGTTTATAAAAATAGAAAAGATGAAAAATAGATCATTGTTCTTTGGTGAGTTCTTAAGTTTGAGGAAGAGGTTTGAGTTTGGTATATTGAAGACTGTGAACACAGTTTCAGTGGAATAGAAAACCTTTGAAAATTACAGCTGTAGAGTAGTCTGGTGCATGACATGTTTCTTAAATAAGAATGCATAAGATATCTTTTTATTTGTATAGAGTGCATGTATAATAATGTTAAGAGTATGGAACAATTGCCACAGGTAATGGGTCTGTATGAAATGAGAATGATAAAAGTTAAGAGGTAGATAGAAGACTTTGTTGTTGTTGTTTAGTAATAGGTGAGTTAGGTAATTTGTCGATAATGTTGTTGAAGTGATTTTTAGAAATTACTGTAGTTGGAGAGATGTCTATTGTATTTGAGCTAGAAGATTGACAGAAGGTGTAGTATATGTAATTTTGTAGTGTTTGGAGGTTAAATTGGTATAGTATTTGTTATATAGACAAGTAGATAACATAGATTGGATTGGCATTTTAAAGTAGTGTTATTGCTTATTGAGTTCGTATTTTGTAAGGTTAACATCTTTAGGTAAGATGCATAAAGTAAGTGGGTTGGTTTCTTTGATACCAATTCCAAAGTGATCAGAATATTTATTATAATAATAGTCTAAATCATAAGAATCAGGTTTATCAGTGATTAAGATAGGCATTTTGGCTTGATATTATTTTGATATTATTGAAGAGAATGATAACAGCTTTGAAAGAAAGTAATTTTTTGTTCATGTAATGTTGTACACTTTGTATTACCTTTTGTAGCTGGTGTGGCTGTGGCTGGTGTGACTTGTAGTACAATGTGGGGCTTGTATAACTTCTTCTAAAAATAGAATAAAGTATACACAAGATTGTGTAATTTTAGAATAAATACAAATTTGTAATTATTAGTTTTTTTGTTAATTAATTAAGAACTAAAAAGGAAATAGTTATAAAATAATAGTAAGCTGAATGAACTACTAAAAAATGGTGTTGTAAAACATGTTTGAGGTCCGGATTTAAGGAGGTAAAGAGAAAAGAACAAATTTTTAGAAAATTTTAAGAAAATTAGCTTTTTAAAGTTTTTTGCTCATAAAATGACTAATTTTTCTGTTTTTGATAAAACTTATATCAAAATGAAGCCAGAAATGAGCTGGATAACTTTGTCTTAGAGTACAAGACAAGTTTCCTAGGCTGAATTTGAGTATAAGTGATTTTAAAGTGTTTTGACAAATAGCTATTTAATTTATTTAATATTTAAGCTAGTGATATAAAATTTTGTATATATATATAAAATATAATAAAGATCAGATTTATTTGGTTTAAAATATATATTTAATTATAAATTGTTAAAGAAAATTAAATTTTCTTTAGCAGAATTTTGGTACAAGTGATCGTCAGAAAGAGTTAGCAATTTGTGTCATCATTTGACTTGTTAATTAGCTGTTCTATATATATTAACTTCAACTTTTCTAATACTAGTACTATCTTCTTTGTAAAGTTATCTTTTAGCAAATCTGCAATCTTATTTTCTTTTCTTTTTAGGTATAGATTTTAATTACCAAAATTTAATATAACTTGCTTTTTTTGGCTTTTAGCATTATATAATATGCTAAATTATTTTCCAAATCTTATTTCAAAACTTATTTCAAAGCTTAAAAAAATTATTATGTTATATATTCTTTATTTTTTCTATTAACAAAAGTTCTTAATTTATATATATTTTTATAAGCAATTATTATAAATTGCTTGCATTTAATTGTATATAAAGGCTTATAATTTGTTTAAAATAAGTTAGTTTTATAATAAATTGCAGTTTTTTAAATTTCTGTATAACATTATGCTATTCTCTGTTATGCATGCTATTTTTAACTTGTTTTTTGTTATTTTTAATAAAGGGCTTTGTATTTTGTCTATTACTATCTTTGTTAACTTTATTGTCTGCAATATACAGTATATAAAAATTTTGATATAACACAGATATTGTTTATATATAATACTTAAGCTATTATTATTCTCTTGATGTTTAGACTTTTGACTATTGCTCATTCTGTTTCTTGTACTTTTGATTTAATTAGCAATTCTTTTAACTTGCAATTTAACTACTGTAAACATCCAAAAATTTTGTTATTTTGTTCATGTTTTTTTTTTATATTTGTTTATCTTTTATATTTATTATTCTATTTTCTTTTATTTTTTCTAAATTTATAATAATTATCTTAGACTTTTTTCTATTAATTTGTATATTATTCATTTTAAAGAATTTTTCTGTGATCTTAATTATTTGTTGTATTTGTGCTTTGCTATTTGCAATCTATATTATGTTATCAGCAAAAACTACTACTACTTGTCTTCATTCTGTCTTTTTTAAGTAATCTTAATTATAATTTTATAGTACTAATACTGATAATATCAGTTTAGATCATAGATAAAACTGTCTAAACTTTAATTATTGCATGTAATTTTTATTTTGTAGTTTACAATCTTAGTATATCTTAGTATATAGTATATTAATATGTACAACTAAAATTACTAATAAAGATATAAGCAAGGCCTTATCTTAACACCAAAAAAAAAAAATAATAATAATACTGATAATATAAATTCTAAGCTGCAATTCTCTTATATTTTTTCTAGTAGTAGTTTATAAAAAATTCTTTATACTAAAGAAAGTTATTAGTATATTGAGTTAGCTTAATATTATTTTTTCTGTTTATTTTGACATTTGGCTAGTAGTATCTTTAAGACTTCCAACCTAAAGGTTCTTGCCTGTCTGAGTACTATGATCTTGATATTTGTTTCTAGTAGTCTAGTCTTTACAGTAGTGTCATCAAAGATATATATGACTTTTCTATTTGGGTTTTTTCAAATAAACTTTTTGTTTTTTAATTTTAGCATATTTATATAATTATAAAGACTTATCTAGAGTTTGCATCACCTGATGCCAGTTTGCATTTCTCAGTGTAATCTGTTATACAGATGCACTATAATCTGCCAATTATAGTAATATAACTGTTATTACAGATATCTTAATTTAATTATTAGAAACAGTTGTTATAATATGAATATTACATAAGTGATTATTCATATTTTTGCTATTGATAAAATTTGAATACCCAAACTACTACTTAGAGGTTGACAACTTATCAACTTTACTAAGTTGCTACACTTCTTATATTTGCTATTTGTATTTTTAATAAAAAATAAAAATTTTTAAAAATTTAAATAAAAAGGTTTTAATAATCATCTAATTAAATTTAATAACTTTTTTATTTTAATTTTATAAATAAATAGAATTTAAATTAAAAAATTCTCAAAATTAATCAAATAGTTGTTGAAATTACTTTACTCAAAATTAAAAAAATCAAATATTTATTAATATGATTGCACTAAACTTTTTTTATGTTAAAATTTTTGTTTTTAAGAAATATTATTTTTATTCAAGTTATATAAATACTGATACTTTTAAAAGCTTTCTTATATAAAAATTATAACTAATTATATATACATTTTTGGTATCTAATTTAAGTAGTTTGTTTATATAAATTTTATACTAAATATCATACTTGCAAGCCAATTACAGATTTTGTATATTTAAACTCTCTGTATATACAATTTATTTTATATTATAGTAATATTTGTAAGATTATACTTATTTAAAATATTTAATATATAATAATACCTTTAGAATTATTTTATCTTTAATGGAAAAGTTACTAGAGCTTTTTGTATTTTATATATAGAAAACCTAGTTTAATATAATATGATATAGCTAAACTGATATTTATAATTACAGATAATATTTGTTAAATTACTATATTATACTATTTTTATTTTTATAAAGTTTATTAGAACTCTAATATCTATCTTTTTGATATTTTTTATTATTTTTTTTTTTTAATATTAATAATAAGGCCATATCTTTATCCTTATTAAATATTTAATTGAGATTTTATATAGAGTACAATTCTGCTTTAAAATATTATAAAAAAAATAGAAGCTCAGACTAATTTATTTGTGACTAAACCAACTAGAGTGGCCAAGACTTACCTAGATTTGAGTATTAGTAATTATGTATAAAGAACTAGTTTGATATTTAATCCATTGGATATACTAAGAGTTTATTTTTAAACTAATGAAGTTAAACAGATGATAACATAATAGAAGTGAGACAGAGTTTGATAATAAGTTATATTTAGGAGTTTGAGCTGTAAATTTTAAAATACAATAGAAAATTCAAATTTTATAATAAATTTGTTGATTAAAATGAAGTAAGAACTCTATAGTGAATATTGTGGCTACTTTTTTAAATAACAAACTTGTAATAATATTAATGTGTTTATTTGGTATTAGACCTGTTAGAGTTAAGAAAATTAAATGTGTATTTAATAAACTGTAGGCGTTATATTACTTAGCAGTTTAATTTAGTTGTATAAGTTGATTATAGTATTTGATGTAGTGTCAAATGTGTTGGTATTGAAAATATATTTTAGTGAAATGTCTATTAAGCTGTGTAGTAATTGGTTAAATAAACAAATTGTTCAGTGAAGATGATAACTAATTTGGTAATATAGATAACAAATTAGTAAATATAAATAATATTATTTATGTAAAATATATAAAGTAAAAAGATTATTTAGTAGGGGTGTGGGTTCCATAGCTTAATAGTTAAGCTTCCATACTCCCACAGTTAACAAGTCTAGCTGAAGGCAAAATCAAAAGATTTTAGCTTCTGTAACTCATAAAGAGCCTATAATTAAACATGAAGTTCTGTGGTCAAGTTCAAGTGCAGTATATAACAGAAAAAGGAATTCTCAGAAGAAAACCGACTTTGCAGAGTGTGGGCACTATGTGTAACAGTGGTGTCACAGAAAGTTCTGTTACACAAAGGGTTGTGCATGTAAGTCCTCTAGAGACAGGGCAGTACCAACATCTCTGAATCCAACTTGTGGAGTACTTGATTGGAAGAGTAATACTAAGATATCATGAACTGAAGTGGTGAGAGAAGCAGTGCATGCACAGAAGGTTTGTGACAAAGGATTAGCCTTATCAAGATTAGAAGCACCTCTGGCACTGTGAAACGACTAAGAATAGAAGGTAACCATCTATATAGAAAAGTTATAGCCTGTTCTGTACATCTAAAGGTTCCAAACCGGAGCTCTGATCATACTTATATAGAAGCCTATGCCAAAACAAGTGGAACATACCAACATAAATGCTATACCAATCATGGTTGAGATACCTAAATTGGAAGTGGAAACCTACTCGAACACAGTGTGAACATCTTAGTCTAAATGTAGATTCAGGCTAGGATGTTCTTAAAAAGGCAGGAGGATTGCCTGCAGATAGAAACATAACAAAGGAAAATCTGCAGCATGGTATAACAGTAGTAAAAATGTCAGTCAATAACTAAAAGAGGATGTGTACTTATCCCCAAAATAGAGTTTCATCTATATCATAAAAGGGAGTATTTAAGAAGCAGGTTAGATGCACAATCTGTTAGAAATAATGCTAAGACCAAGAAGGGTTGCAAACTAGTAGCAGCAGCAGAAACCTGACTTGAGATACATGCTACCAGTACCCGAATTGGAAAATTAGTAGTGGCAGCAGGAACCTGGCTTGAGATATGTGCTAAAGAGATATCCTTTAGGCAAACCAAAGATGGTAGCTCATAAGAAGTGAATGACCTGGTAGACCAATTTGGGAGTTGTTAAAAATAGGTTATGAGACATGGGAGGAATATGTAGGTTACCCAATATAATTAGTAGTGAAACAAAAATCCAGGTTAGGTGTGAGTGGGACACAATACAAAACTCTGATAGGTTTAGATCACAGATAAATATGTCTGAGTCCTATGTTTAAATAGATATATAGTGATAAACAATGTATAATAGATTTGTACTAGCTATAACTAATATACTAATAAAGACTAGAGGGCATGACCTCACCTTAATACTAAAAAAAAAAAAGATTATCTAATAGGATTTTAATTCTAAAGAACTTAAGAATAGAAGACTAAAAGCTGTATAAGAAGTTTGAAATTTTTTGATTGTTATTAATGTAAAGCCAAGTAGCTTGCCAATTAATTTGGTTAAGAATTTTATACTATTTTTAAAAACAGTTTTGTGAAATCTATAATGCATAAATATGTGCATAACATATTGTATAAATATTGCAAGAGTAGATAGTTCTAAGAAAAAGTTTTCAAAGTTTAAAGTATATAAAGAATTATAAAATTTATAAGATATAAGAATAAGATATAACAAATTATATAATGGTTGTATACAAGTTAATCTGCAAGATTGTTGTATTGATCATTTTGGTAAGCAGCAACTTTGTAAAAAATAATATGAATATTGTATAATTTAATAAAATTAATAAGTATATTCTATAATAATGTATATGTATAAGATAAAGTTTGAATTGAGTTTAAAAGATTGTAGTATTTAAAGATTACTAACTATAAGTTAGTATATATATATATAATACAGTTTCTAGAAGCAGTAATAAGATAGTAGTAAGTTTAGACTTAAATAACAAAACCAGTATTTTGTTTAGGCTTAAAATATATATATTATAGTACTATTTGAAATTTAAGTCTATCCAATGCCTATGGAGTATTGTAATGTGCCTAAGTTAATAACAGAGCCATATGTATAAAAGTAAAGTTCTGATAATTGTGCATTGTAGTTGGCAATTTGTTGAAGATTGTTTGTTAAAATACTGGATTCAAAGATAGTTAGAATAAAGTATATTGTAATATTAATATTAGAAGAATTAGAAATTTGAATAGAATACCAAATTGTACTAAAGTATATAAGATCAAGATGATTAGCATTAAAGTTAAGGGTTTTGTTGTATATATTAACTTTACCAAAAAATTTTGTAGAAAGATTAATAGAAATTTTGATTGTGCATTTATTAGCAATTATATAAAAGTTGAAAAAACAACCTGGACATAATTGTAATTAAATAAATAGAAGAGGATAGAAATAATTAATTGGGATTCTATATAGTATTGCTAGTAAGTAATAAGAATAATTTCTGATAAAGAAGTTTGTCTTTTGGCTTTACTAATAATAATTTAATTATCAAATACTGTAATAAGCCATGGTTTCTTATATGAAAAGAAATGTCCAGTTGAATAACTATAGTAATTAGTACTAGGTAAGTATAAATATTAATAAGAATACAATTATATATATAGCTTGTAGTAGTAGTTGGCCTTTAGAAATTCTGTTTATATATAGAAATATATGTTTTTAGTCTAGAAGACATAAATTGTCAAATGTAATAAGTTGGTCTAAATAAAGAATACAGTAGTATCTAAATTGTTTTTTAAATGTTGAGTATTTAATATATGATAAAAGTATTGACTTAAGTGAGATAAACTCTTTTGAATAGTATATGAAATATTGTATAGTAGATTGAATACAAATATTACAACAAAATGTTTAAAGAGTTAAATAATTTTGAAGTTAACAGTATATTTGTTAGGCCTATCAATAATAGAATTGTCATATATTAGAATACAAAAAGATGACTACAAGTTGTTCTGAAGTTGTTAAATCCTAATATAAGTACTTATTCCCAAAAGATCAAGAAAATTAAACCTTTTAGTAAAATTTGTAATATAATGTTGAAGTTAAATATTTATATATTATGAATATTGTATAGCTGAGAATAAAGTAGTATACTAATAGAGATTGTGTGCTAAGTTTGGCTTTGTTTTTAACAAATTCTATATAACTTGTAAGAATTTTGTTACATGTATTTTGATTAAGAACAATATTGTGAAAGTGATATTCTATTATATAAGTTATAATAGTATTAATAATAAAACATGCATATGTATTAGTAATTTGCTTAGTACTTGCAATTTTAATAAGATGTAATAATTTTCTATGATGAGTTTAGTTTGTTTAGTTAGTTTATTATTAAGTATAAACTAACATCTAAGAAATTTAAATGTTTTATTTAATGTTAAAGATTAAAAAAATAGTTGTTATATATAATAAAAATATAGTTAGTTTGTTTTTTATTAGTTGTAAATATAGATTTCAAGGAGTTAACCTATATATTAGACATGTTAAAAAATATTTCAACTATAGAAAGAATTGTAATAGTTTTTGTTATAAGAATAAAATTTAAAGAGTATTATTTATATAAGTAAAAACTGAGTAATATAAGCTAAGCTTGTTGTATATTTAATGTTTAAAATTAATTATCTAAGAAACTTGTATAGTATAATATTTGAAGTTGTTATGAATATGTGATATAAGTAAATCCTTGTAAATTCTTCATAAAAGAAGAGTAATAGTTTCATCTTAGTCAATGCTATTGAGTACAAAATATAATAAAATAATACTGTAGTTTGTGATAACTTGATTTTGTTAATTAGTAAGTATATTAATAATAGCATTAATAATAAAATTAGAGAGAGCAAGACACTGTAAGAACTTTTGAAGAAGAATAAGATCAAAAAAATTATATGCTTTGCTCATATCTTAAAATAAAAGCCCAATTGATTTGTAGTTGCATGATGCATCTTTAATAAGATTATTAAGTAAATGAATTGGTATAGATGTGTTGTTATTAAATAAAGCAATATAGTTATATAATAAAAAAATAGTATATTTGAAAAACATAGTGCTAATTCTAGTAATAATAATTTTTGTATAAACTTTTCAAATATGTTCAATAAGACTTATAGAATAAGTAAGGTTTATGTCTTTATTGAATGTGTTACATTTTGATATAGAATAGATTTTTCTGTATTTTTATTGTTTAGAGATTTGACTTAAATTAAGACAATAATTAAATAAAGCTATAATAGCTTGAATACAGGTAGTGCCTGTATGATATTACAGATATTACATTTTTATTAGATCTATCATTTTTATAATTTTATAATATCTACAATATTTTTTATATTTATTATATATATAGTATTTATTATTTTTTTATTTTTTTATTTTTTTGGTATTAAGGTGACCTTTTTGGTCTTTTGACTTTTATTAATCACTTATCGGTATTGTGGTTTAATGAACCACTACAGAAGAGTGTACAATTGGCTATATGTGTAACTTTTCTATATTACCTATTTAAGAAGTCTGCCTAAAGGTTCCTTACCAATTGCTGTATCTAACACCTCTGCTTGGATGTTCTACTTTAAACCCTCTAAATCTGTAACCTGTATTAACATCACTGGTCATCTCAGATGTACCAGATCATTATTCTCAACCTTAGGACTAATATATCCTTAAGGTAAACCCCCTAGAGCCTTCTGTACCCATTTTTACAGCTGATCTAGGTATTGCTATAGCAGAACCAACACTTGTGATCAGGGCTAACCATTAAACTGCTATGTCCTTGTAGAGTTCACTTAGACCCTAGCATCTACTTCACACATAACTCCAGTACTTTAGTATACCCCTGCCTTTTGTCCAGCCTTTTTACCAAACTTCTAATCCAGATAGTCCATATAGGACTACAACCAGTCTATTGGTATATCAGGTTAGCCTGATAACCTTTTCTTCTAATTTATTCTGGCAGCCTGGTTGGTAGTATCTCTGAGCCTCCCATCCCAAAGATTCTTGCCCATCCGGCTACTATGACCAGGTACTACAACCTTGGTATCCATTTTTCCAGGCTAGCCTTTACAGTAGGGCTGTCAAAGATTCAGCTACCTTTCTACTCAGGTTTTTCCAAATGGACTTCTTGTTACCTAATTTCAACGAATTTATATGGCCACAAGGACTTATCTAGTGTTTGCACCACCCGATTTGTTAGTTTGCATTTCTCTGTGTAATGCCATACTTACACAGATGCCTTATAACCTGCCAGTCATGCTGGTATAACTGCCATTACAGGTATCCTTACCCAATCGTTAGTAACAGTTGCTGTAATACAAATATTACATAGGTGATTATTTAAATTTTTGCCATCGATGAGATTTGAACACCCAACCTACCACTTGGAAAGTTAACAATCTGACCACTTCACTAGGTCACTACACCCTATATAATATCTATTATATCTTTTAGTTTTTATATGTTTTAATAATTTTTTTTTTTTTTAAAAAAAAGTAAGGCCTGGCCTTGGTTTTTATTAAACAATTTGGTATTACATTAATTAAAACATTTTATTTTATATAAATTATTACAGGGATCTATTGCTGAAACTAATTTATTCTCAGCCCAAAACTCTACTTAAGTAGGCTATCAGACCTCTTTTAGGTTTAGTGTTGCAATATAAGAGGTAAATATATTTGTAATATGAAAAATAGTTGCCCATTTTTCATATTTACTTATAGTAATTTGATCTATAGTTAGATGTTTAGATATTGTAACAGTAAGTGTATTTGTTAGTAAGCTATTTTGATGTATTGCTTTACATCTTTCTGTTTATAATTGTTTGTAATATTGTTCGATATTTTGTGAAATAGATTGGTAAGTAAATATGAAGTAATGTTGCAGTCTGTAGACATATTGTTAGAAATCAGACCTTGTATTTTGAAAAGAAGTTATGTAGTACTTTGTGTTTGGGTAAACTGCTGCAATAGAGTAGATATATTGTGACTTTTAAGTTTGTGCTTCATACCAAACTTGTATATAGTTTGTTAAATTAGTTGGTTAAAGAAAATAGAGTTTGCAATACATTCTAGCCAACATTGATTGTCTTCTATATGTAATGTGTAGCAGTTGCAAGTAGGATTAGTATATGTTTTAGGTTTTCTGTAATATAGGTTTAGAAGTATAGATAACTCATTTAGTAAAACTTGATTTTGAAACTTTTTAGTTAAGAATACTATAGATAATATTACAAATATTAGGTTTGTTGTTATAGTTAATGAATTGATGTATTAGATCCCAATTAGTATTTTGGAATATAATATTCCAATAACTAGTCCTGTTTTGGGCATGCCATTTTGCAATACTTGTCGCATTTTGTAAATGTTAAATAAAACAATGGGTTTTATTTTCTATTGAAGTTCCATTTCAGATAAGGTAGAAGTTGTTATTATTGAAAGCATAGAGAAGGATATGAAGTTTATATTGTTGTGCTTTGGTAGAGAATAGGTTGTTCTGTTATAATGAAAATAGTTATCAAAGTTTTCAATATAGAAATATTTAATTTTAAGATGTTTGTAAGCAATTATTGTTAGAATTAAGAGTTTAAGTAACCAGTGGTTATGTTTTTGTAAACTAAGAGTATAATTTGGTATTAGTATAAGAAGTAAGTTAATATAGTTAATTGTAGGCTTGTGAACTTGTAGGCCATCAGAACAGTTATTTAACAGTATTGTAAGCAGTAATCAGTATTGTTATAATGCTAATAAGACATGCTTGAGTAATCAAAGCCTAATATATAATTTGAGAAAAAAATATAATGTTGGTTGGTGTTAAAGTTCAGGCAAATTGGACCTATAAGTGTAGTATATTTGGTTGGGTTATGGTTGTATGAATATATAGTTAAAGTTTTTTATTATCTTAGTATTATTATATATAATATTTATTAGCAATAGAAAAATCTTTATTGTAATTATTTTTATATATAAAATATCTATAAAAGTACTGCTTTCTGATTCTTCAAGAAAGTTAAGTATTTTATATATTTTATAGTTAATAAACTGAATACAATATTTAGTATCTTCATATATTATCTATTATTACCTCTGTTTTAAAATACCCAATTACTCTATATATTGTTAAGTCTTAGTATAAATATTGTATAGAATCTGTCAAGTTATAGTTATTATATTATAGTTAAATAACTTTTGTTATTATTATAATAATAGAAAAACTGCAGATTAATAATATATTAAAAATAAATTACAATTTTACTAAACTATCTACATCAGGAAAGTTTTTAAAGGTGCTATATATCGTTAGTAATCTTTAGATTACTGGCAGAACCTATACCAAACAGTCTAGATCCTATAGATACAAAACAAAGCAAACTTGAGATCAAAGAACAAACAAACTCTAATAATCCAAATATGGAAACTGAATCTGTTACTATAATAGTTAGCAATTCTGATAAATAAAAGCCTTCTACTTATAGCCAAATAACACAAAAAAATATTATCATACAAAACATAACACAAGATAGCATTAAGATAGATCATACTCATGAATAGGTAAACAGCATATGTAACAACTTGCAAAAAAAAATTACACAGTCTTTCATTAAAAAATTATGGAATTATAATGAAATTATCACTATTTGAAAACAAAAAAAGAAATTTATAACTTTATAAAATACAAGCTGTTTACCAAACCCACTAACCTTCTACTTTACCTAACCATTAAAGTCAAATTTAAACACTAAAACTCGGCAATTTTTTATCTTTACAAAGAACAAATGCTCTATACCCCAGCATTAGGTTGGCTATAAAAACCTATTTAAGACAACAATAAAAAACTACAAAAATTATATAAAATAATTGAATAATACAATAACTTTTTCCATAGATCATTTTACAAAAATTGAACAAAAGAAAAAAAATTTTATATCAAAAATAAAGCAATAACCACTAAGTAAACCAACCTTGGGCTATTAAGTAAACTTGTTCTATACAGTAAATGTGACCTAAAAGAGATGTAAACCTCAAAAAAATTTTAATAGCAGGCCTGAATTACAATAATATTGAAAACAGCACTGCAACAAACAATTTACATTTTAGTTAAAGTGTTCCTAAGGACCTTTACATCTTTACTAATCCAGCATGTAGGTGTAAGAAGGCAGCTTCAAAAAATAAAAAAAAATCTACAAATAAATTACAAACCAATCCACTATAAACTTGATTCAAACAACCTCTCAAGGCACTTTCTTTTTTTTTTACTAGTTTATTTTATTGGAAAATCTACCAATTCAAGTAATTCTACATCTACAATTCCTACTGCTAACCCTTCTATTGAATATGTAAAAGAATTCATCAACATTACTATAAAAGGCCTATCCAAACTTATCTTTACAGTTACCTTTCTTATTTCTAGCTTTTATGACAAATATTTCTTTACTGTAGATCTTATCAAATCTGATTATATATCTAGCCTTACTACATTTTTAACCCAATAATTATACAAACACAAAGAACTTTCCCAATCATACTTTTTGACTTCACAAAAACAAGAAACAACTCTGTAAATATTAGCACCAAACATCTCAGAAGTACATGCAGTTAAGACCTTAACTTAACGATTCAGTTATATGAAAAAACCAAAAAAGAATTCAAGACATTTAAATTTAACAAAGATCTTTTACTTATACTATACAATATGATCACAGAACTTGATACAGAAAATAAACTATTACAAACAAATAATATTTCACAAGATGATGAGCTTACATTTAATCTTACTGCTGGTCCTGTAGCAAACACTATACAAATATAGTTATTAGTTACTATATTACATAATACTGCTTAGATAACACAAGACAATAATACTAAAAAAAACAAGTGCCTTTCTGTTTTATAATATAATCTTATCAAAACAATCAAACTCATAACTAAATTTTCCAAAACTTAATTAATATCTAATCAATATCAAAGTAAAAACAATTTAATCTTTAACTACTTAATACACAAACCATATTTGAACCAGAACTATTTAATACTATAGCTACAGCATCACCAATCTCTACAACTACAATATCTGATAATCTTAATAACACCAGACCTACATATAGCCAAATTACCTAAAAACGACTTAATATACCTAGGTTCAATAATATTAATGACTCAGAATAGACTGGAACTATACAGACCAGAATTACAGACCAAATTAATACCTCATTTGATCAAGAAACTTGGTTATATGAGAAAATTGTTGAAGCACTTCAAATGCTAGCTGGCATCCAGAATTTCATTGATTATAAACTTGTTACTATACCAACTGAATTTGTAATTCCACTTGCAATATTTCTTAAATTTAGATACCTTGATACCAGGTTCTTCACTACCTTTACCAGAAACTCAAATACTATTCCTGCATATCAAAAAAAATATACTAACCTATACAATAACACTCTAGCTACATATAAATAGACTAACCAAATTACAATTACAGATGCAATTATATGCAAAACTATTAATATTATGCTCAAGCAAATGCTTATTGCACAATATCTCTTTAACCTTAATCTTACTAACTATACCTCCTTCATGATCTACGAAACTATCTATTATGTAAAAGGCTTTTTGCAAATTCAAAATAGAAATAAACAAACTCCTAAGGAAATTAGAACTGTAATTATTAATGGACTTCAAGAAAAGCTTATATCACTACTACAAGACCTTAGTGAAATACTAGAACATATTAAAGCTATCTTACTATTTACATTTCCAATTGCACAAAGATTATATACAAAAGCTATCATTAATGAACTAAGAAAAATCTTCAAGTTTAACAAATTAACAAACAACTATTTTGCAAAACTTCCTACATTACTTAAAAGATATTAAGAACTCTTTCCAGAACTACAAACTTACTTTCCAATATTAAACAAACAATCATTACAATACCTTTTATACTTTAGATGCAAACTTGCAGACTATTATATTTTTATTACAATCTCAATCTCCTACTTTCAGCTTCCACTATTCAAAAAACCATTGCCTACCACATATCAGGAACTAAA
The DNA here is from genome assembly GCA_910591915.1 of Cetraspora pellucida. Taxonomy (NCBI): domain Eukaryota; kingdom Fungi; phylum Glomeromycota; class Glomeromycetes; order Diversisporales; family Gigasporaceae; genus Cetraspora; species Cetraspora pellucida. The sequence continues at coordinate 9,521 of CAJVQA010000830.1, read as the reverse complement.
CTATAAAGTCAGAGGTCTTATTTCCTTCAACTTATTTATATCCAAAGCATCATTAGCTGAAGCTGTAGCACAATTAAGAAATACTACATATTTAAACTACTTCCTAGTAACTATTTTATTACCAAACCATCCTTGCCAACTAAAACCAAACTTATCTATACAGATTCACACTTTACCTATCTAATAACTGATAATACAACAGTAAAAGTATTTCTTAAAGAAATCACTTAATATTATCAGGTTCGATTTTTATTATCTAATCATATAATGCAAGCAAACTATATAGACAAAACAGTTCTACTAACTGACAGCCAAGAACTTGCTAAATTTAATATTACACTATCAATTACAACATTTCAACAACTTACTCAAATTATAAAAACATTTCGACAGCACTTTTACTTTAAACAACTACCATCAACTTAGATTAATATTGTAAACTCTCCTACTTAAAATACAGATCAAGCAGACAAGACTAATGTTAATAAAACAGAACCAACAAAATTAGCACTTCCACTTATATCAGATAATATTGAAGATATCAACTCAGCATTATTGCTAAACAACATGCAACTTATACTTTCAATAACTCTATAAACACAAATTAGACCAACAATACAAATTCATAAACAAATATATACAATAAAACAATTTTCAACTCTTTACTAAACCTACCACTATTGCCTACTCCTACTTGAGAAATGTTCAAGCTCCCTATTACACCACCTAATCAGTCACCTACAATAAACACAGTGGTCATGACTATCTCCTAATAACATGTTGACACACTATTCCAATTAGCAAAGCAATACATATATACAACAGCACATAACTATTGCAAAACATAATATTCAAGAATATAACAATATTACTAAAAAAGAACTATAGCTGGACTATTACATTAGCCAACAATTTGATATCATATCTTTTATAGAAACAAAACTAGCACAATCTCAATATACTTATGTTATATTTCACAACAATAACTATAAATGTTTCATCTCAAATAACCATACTAATAACTCAAACCATCCTAGAAAATCAAATGCTGGAACAATAGTTCTTATCAATTAGTTACTTACAATATATATTTATAATATACAAACTCTTGATGGTACTGTTATTGCAATTAACATTTATCTATTACATAAAAACAATATTTGAATTATATCTACATATCTACCAAACATTTCTGATGTTAACAAACAAACACAAAACTAAATTATCTTTTGGATTACACAAGCACAAAAACTTAACATTATACTATTAATTATGAGAGACTTTAACCAAGATCTTAACAGGCTATCATAATCTACTTTATATAAATATCTTCTATCATACAACTTTATCCCTCTAGTACATACTCATTATCCTAACACTCCAACCTGAACATGTAATAATCTCTTTAGACAAATTGATGAAATTTGGGTTTTACAACAAATTTTATATACATTTACAACTCCTAATATTTTTAATCCATCTGGAATTACAAATAGTAATCACTATATTATTTATATCAATTTTCAAATACAAACCAAACCAACCAAATAAAACAAAAAATACAAATACAAAACATTTAAATATAATTTTATTACCAACAAACTATGAGAGCAATTTTAGCAAAAAAGTTATCAACTTTTATCTCCCCTTACTGAAGTGGTAGCCTCCACACTTACAACAAATTAACTCAACATGTTCAAACATGTTACAACAATTTTACTTTAAATACAATAGCTATGATCAACAGTATAATTAATTACCACACAGATTTGATAATATAAAACTTCAGAACTCTATAATTATAGAGCCAAAATAGATCCACCAATATATTAAAAACTACTTTGCAAACTGGACTAAACATAATTCATACAATTCAGCTCTTTGAAAACAATAGAAAAATAAATATACTTCAAAATCCAATATATTCTTCTCATAGTAAAATACACTAACAGACCTATAACTCAACAGAAAATAATCAGTACAATTAACCTATCACTAAACAAAAAAGCAACAGGACCTATACTTATTTCTAATAAAATACTCAAATATGTTTATCCACCTATTATTAAACTTCTTACAATTCTGTTTAACAAATGTTTAAATACTACAAAAATACCAACTGCTTGGAAACAAAGCAAAATATATTCAATATCCAAAAAAACTATCTTTACAAGCCAACTTAATCACACCAGACCTATAACTCTTCTCAAACATACACGAAAAATTTTTATTAAAATCATTACTAACAGATTTACTAAAATAATGTCTAAATACTCTATTCTCAATTCACACAACTTTGTTGCTCTATCATACTCATCTACTATACAACCTATCTAAATCCTTACAAATATATTCCAAGAAACACAAACACAAAACAAAAAAATCTGGATCTTGCTTAGAACATGAGCAGACATATAACTCTGTACATATTTCACTTCTACAACATGCACTAAACTTAATAAAAATTTTCCAAAACATATTACAACTTATAGTTAATATTTACAACAACTAATATAATTCAGTTATTACAAATCTTGGTCTTACATCTAGCTATCAGGTGCAAGATAGCATAGACCAAGAAGAAACAATTATACTACTACTCTGGTGTATCTATTATAATCTACTAATAACTTATATTTATTTCAAATTTTATAACTATAGCATATCAACAACACCAACTTAGACTAAACATTCACTTATCTATTATATCTCAGTACTTGCCTATATAGATGACACTCTATGGCTAGCTCCTGACAAACAAACCCTTTAACAAATAGTAAAATCAGCTAAATCCTTTTACAACATGGCTAACATTACTGTTAATCCTATTAAATCAATCTTAGCAATAAATCAAACTGCAGATCCGAACTCTATAATCAACTTTGTCAATACAACTATACACACCATACCTCTAAAGCATACCTTCTGTTATCTTTGTTGCTAGTTTATACTCCTTAATCACTATAAGCACATTTATAACCACATTACTACTGAAACTACTAATCTTATCAACATTATAAAAAACAAAAAGATTACTGAAAAACAAACAATCTATATAATTAATATAATACTTGTACCTTACTTTTCTTATAGAACTATGCACATATTCATGCACTAATCTACAATGCAAGACATAACTAATTCCTATATACAAGTTGCAAAACACAAAGCTGAACTCACTTTAACCATACCAAACTCAACCATATTCTATCATCAAATCTATAACCTTTATAGTTTACCAGATATTCAAATACAAAACCACATTTTATTACTTCACATACAACTTAACAATCCTTTAACAGCTCCATTTATCAAAATTATAATTTAACATCTTTAAAATGCTACATTTTTATCTAAAAATATTCTGCTTTCACCTAATTACATATTACCTATTACAGTCTGGTAATATTCCTAATTAGGAAATCAAGCTCTAGAATAATCCATGTGTCGATCCTTATATCTGATTGGCTATTACGTATGTCATACTGGCTTTTAATTCTGCACTTTAGTGTCTTATAAAAAAAATTCTTTTAATAATTATTAGATAGTGCAAGTTTTCAAATAAGTAGTATAGAACATTTAGTTTTGTTAATCCCATTTAATCTCTTCAACAAACCTGTTTTGCTAAAAGTAAATGAGACATCAAAAATCAGTTTTTTTTTTTAGCTAATATGAAATGTAAAGCTATACTGCTGTCAATTTAGTGCAAGGTTATTGTAAAATCACATTGTGTTAAGACAAGTAAGTATACAATGTATGCTGAACTTTTAATTCAATACTTTAATTAGTTTTAAGCTAACATATAGTATATTAAACCTACTGAGATCTTATATACAGGTTTATATAAAAAAGATCATAGCATGATAGTTAGAGTAGGAAATAATATAATATTTAGAATAGAATGTAGCATAATAGTTAGAAAGAGATATAGCACAATAGTACGAATAAGATTTAGCATTATAAAATATAGTATAATAGTTGGAATAGGACATAGCATGATAGTTAAAATTGGATGTAGCATTTTAATAAAGAATATAGTGCAACAGTTTGAGCAGGACATGCTATGATAGTTAGAGCAGGATGTGCATAATAGTTAGAACAAAATGTAGCACAATAGTTAGATTCAGGACATAATGCAATAGTCAGATTTGGGTATAGAATGATAATTCAGGATGTAAATTCAGAACATGGCATGATATTTAGATTTGGGGCATAGCACGATAGTTAGATTTGGGAAGAATACATAGTTAGATTCAGGAGCACTACAGTAGTAAAGATCAGGATATAGCATGATAGGTAGATTTGAGACATATTACAATAGTTAGATTCAGGACATAACACAATAGTTAGATTCAGAACAGCATGATAGTTAATTTAATTTTTTTTTTGTATTGTTTTTTTTTTATTTTTTTAATAAAAATTTTAATAAAATTTTTATTAGATCTGAACTGATTTCTGAGGTTATGAACATAAAAATAAAATAAATAAATATTTAATCAATATAATTTTATGAATAATACATATAATATATTGGGTTTCAGGTATCAATGTATCTCATATAACACAAAAATTTCCATGATCTGAAATATTCTGATTGGCATATCAATACCATAAAAGATGTAATTTACATTGCCCTAATTTGGTATATTGCCAGACTGTATTAAGTTCTATAATATACTTATAGCTCAAACAATTAAAGCAGCATATTAGCTTAATATTCAGATTTGCAATTTTCATAATCCCTGGCCTATACTAACTATTTACAAAGGCATCTCAATTGACACATTGATCAAATTTTGCAACAAACTAACACATATCAAATTACTAACTAACAAAGTAAATAATATGTCATTGAATAACTTACTAATCACACAAATACACAACTACTTTCATGACAATGCATCACATATAAAATACTTAAAATACCAAGAGATAGAATTACAAAATGGTTCCATAAACTACACAATACATTCTATGCATCTGCAACATCATTTATCTCTATTATCACTTCTAACCAATTTACTACAAACTCTATAACATTAACAAGAAGCATATGGATTCTTGAAAAAGTTAATAATACTCAAATCATAAGAAAAATCCAAAAAATTATCAACTCAAATAACACAATACACATCAAACACTATCATTTATCACCACCAGAGCTTCAATATACAGCTCTACTCTCAAAATGTCTAAACTGCAAATACACTTGTACTGCTACTAGTCAGCAATATATAATTATACTTAAAATATCCCAATGCACTGCCATTAAAGTATCTAGCTCAAAATTTCTTTGAACAGACATTAATGACCTAATACAACACTATTTATACTAAAACTACTATGTTACTTAAACAAATTACCAACATCGCACTCAAATGTTGCCTTAGCATTACAAAATAACTCTTATCTACCAATTGTATCAGCTTTAATAAACAACTTTCTACAACAACTATTTATACCAAACACTGTTAGCACATGGTTGCTGCATTTGATAATAATTAATTCACAAGCTAAAAAACTTCAACTATACTTCTATGCAACCATAATCTAACCAAATATACCATACTCACAGGCCTAATTTGCCTGAACTTTAGCACCAAACAACATTATATTTTCTTCTCAAATTACATACTGGCCTTTGATCACTCAAGCATACCTTATCAGCATTATAACAATACTGACTACTGCCTTACAATACAGTCAAATAACTGTTCTGATGATCCACAAACACACAATTAACTATATTAACTCACTTCTTATACTAACACCAAATTATATTCTTAGTTTACAAAAACATAACTACTGACCACTTAAACTTTTAATTTTAACATTAATTGCTCACAAACATCTTTAAATTAAATGCTTCTATATTGAGGACCCTGATAACCATTCTCTTTATAACAGAACAATCCATCTCTCTACCAAAGCACAACAATATAAACTTTATTTCCTTTCTCATGCTCTTGATAATAACAACTTCTATCTTATCTAAAATAGAACTCCAATAAAAAATAAAACTCATCATTTTATTTGACATTTACAAAATATAACAAACACTGCAAAATGACATGCTCTAAACAGAAATAGTCATTAGAATATTATATGCCAAAATACTAACTGGAATCTAATAATCAATTTATTAACTATAATAACAAACCTAATATTCATAATACCCATCAAAAGCATTCTTAACTAAAAAGCCTCAAAATCAAATTTCTACTAAATGAGCTATCTATATTTCTAAATCTACACTATAGAAAACCTAAAACATATACGAATCCTGCTTGCAATTGCTGCACATTATATATAAAAAACAATCTACACTGGCTGAAATACACAGCAAACCCTATTTTGCTTAATCAGCTAATTTAACAAACTATATACAAGTTTGGTACAAAGCACAAACTTAAAAGTAGTAATATATCTACTTTATTGCAACAGTTTACTCAAACACAAAATATTATACAACTTCTTTTCAAAATATAAGATCTGATTTCTGACAACATGTCTACAGACCACAATATTTATTTACCAATCTATTTCACAAAATATTGAGCAATATATATAAACAAATATGAACAGAAAGATATAAAGCAATACATTAAAATAGCTTACTAACAAACACACTTACTGTTACAGTATCTGAACACCCAGCTACAAATCAAATAGCTATAAATAAATATGAAAAATATACAACTATTTTTCATACTACAAATATATATACCTTCTACATTGCAACATGAAACCTAGAAGAGGTCTGATAGCCTACTCTAGTAGAGTTTTGGGCTGAAGATAAATTTGTTTTAGCTATAGATCCCTGTAATAATTTATGTAAAATATTTTAATTTATGGAATACTAATTTGTTTAATAAAGACTGAGGCAGGCCTCATTTTTAATAAAAAAAAAAAAAAAAAGCATATAAAATCACAATAACAACTAAAGCAATTAGAGATATCATATACATAAAACTTAAACAAAAAATTATAATTAACTATCTAACTAATACTAACTTCACAACAAATATATTCAGAACTAGAAGCCTTAAATTGCCTATTTTTAAAGCCTTGCCCAGCCTGCATTTATAGTTAAAATTTTTTTTCTGGCCTGACTCAACTTGCATTTAAAGTTAATATTTTTTTGCTAACCTAGTCCAGTCTAAATATATTAAATTTTTTTTTTTGCTTAGCCTGGTCTGTAAAAATTTCTTATATAATTTTACAAAATTTTAGACCAGTACTGGCCTGCAATTATACAATTTTGCTTTAGGCCTGGCCCAGTCTTCAAAAATTTGCATGCCAGACCAGATTGCAGAACTAAATGCAGGCCTCTATCCAGAACTTTCTGTTTATTAATTAAATACTACAAGAACTTTACTAAAGATAAAACTTCAATAGACTTTCAAGATATACGAAATGCAATACAGTTTGCTTTATCTGCACAACTGAATCTACTCTTAGCAAACTCAAGAGAAATTCTTAGTGAAACTCTACAGATACTTTCTTTTAGTCTTTCTATTAAACAAAGATTACAAACAAAACCTATAGTAGCTGCACTATACAAAATATATAACTTTGAGCAACTACTACAAGAATACTTTATTACACTTAATCCAACTCTAAGAAATGTACAGAAACTAGATTCTGTAGTAAAACATTTTTTCCCAATTACTAAACAAAGTTTACTAAATAACTTAGCATTTTACAAAAGAAGGCTACAAGACTACTATATTTGCAAAACTATACCTTCAAACTACTTCAATCTACAACCTTCTAAACAATCACTTTACTAGCATACCAAGATCTTAGAGTAAATACAAACTCTACTTCCCACTAGACCTATAAGATCTAGATACAAACATTACACAGATTATTGAACTCCTTAGAGAAAAATTTATTTTCAAAAACCTCTCAAATAATTATATCAAAGCCAAGCCATCTATTCCAAAAAATACTAACAAAATTAGAACACTTGACACATTTACCTTCTTAATAACAAATAATTAATAAGCAAAATGATTTATAGATCAGATTACATCAATCTACAAGTTCTCTCTTCTATTATTATTTAGAATAATGTTAGCAAACTATACAAACAAACTCACCTTATCTGAAAATTTATAGAAAATTGAAGACTTCAATATTATGACTCCTATAACATTAACCAAAGAACTTATAGGTATAGCCAGAATACTAAGACAAACATATTAGTTTTATTACATTTTAGACACCTGAATTGACATATCTAAAAACTTCAAACAATAGATATACAAAACACAAATTAGGATAAAAACAAAAATTCACCTAAATCTGCAATCTCAAACTCATTAACAGAAATCAAAAACTATCTAAATATGAAAAAAATAGATTTTACTCAAATATCTATTTCAATTATACAACAAACAAAGGCAAAAAATGCATTAAAACTACAATAACAACACTTTACTATTAACAACATTCTAAACAACTTTCTAGCACTTTTATCTTTTCTAAAACCAAACTAGAAGATCTTTTTATCTAAGATTCAATAATGACTGCACACTCTAGCAGTTTAAATACATTAACACCAACTACTAACTCTACAATAAACCAGTCTATTATTAATCCATTAACATTAACAACCTAACAATATATACTATCTACTATACAAACTTTTACCAATTCAATACCTTATAACTACAATTCTCAAATCAAACAAAATAACTGAAATATTATTCATATTCTAAGCTATCTAACCAAACTTAAAAATATAAATTATACTATGCACAAAGTTAAATTACATTTAAATAACACTTTATATAACATTATGATGCCTCAGCTAAACAAGATACTAAAAAAACAGAGCTAAAATATAACTTTGACTATCTTTATTTATCTACCTTTTTTACTTAAAAAGAAATACCAATTATATACAAACTTTATAAATTCTGCAAAAACCTCTTTTCTATTCAAACATTTAACAAACTTCTTTAACTTAAATTACTATGAAATCTTTCTACTATAAACATTTTACTATTTACTAAGATCATTAATTTCAAAATTCTAATTTGAAACTTTATTTGATTAGAAATAATTCCTTTTTAATAACTTGCTAACAATGTTAAATTTAAATATTTGCTATCCTCTACTCTATTTAACTTTAAATTGCATCTATTGTAATTAATATGAAAACACTAAACATTTACTTCAATGCTCACTTCACACAATTTACCAAACATTCTTATCAATGAAACCACCAATATTTTAAGCTTTTTAAACTTTTCTGAAGCTTTATTATATATAATAAAATTCAAATCTTCAACTCACAAAATTTCTTTCTAAACTCTACTATATATAATACAATACTTCTACTTATTTAAGGCAAAATAACACTTAATCAATATAAACAACTTTAACTTATTCCAAAAAAACTAACTATCAACTTTCTTATTTTCTTTTTTTTTCTTTTTTTTTTTTTTTTGTTATGCCAAAGTAGAAACTTTATTAAGTAATAAAAGCAATTACATTAAAGATTTCTAAAC